>JACCPG010000672.1:108883-133277 GCA_016069955.1 Drepana arcuata | reverse complement strand
TACATATTTGCAATATAGCAATAAAATATTATTTATGTTATTATGATTTCCTGTCAGGGAGAAGGTGAACCGGATCCGGTAATCCGGCGGATATAACATAATAGAACGGCTATAATTGGATATTAAGGATAATTGATCTTTTTGGAAATACGCACGTCGTCGCATTTGGTGATGCTCGGGCTTGATCTACCTGACTTAGGGGCATTCACGCCCTAAAAACCGCACCGCGCACAAAACTTACTTCGGAGTCAAAAACTATTTTTCACTAATTTCTCGTAATATTAGGTACAATGGCGCAAGGCCTTGGGTTTATTAAAAAAAAACAATTGCATATGTACTCTTATTACATACTGTTGTTTCGTACACGAAGTGTTATGATTGGATCGACGCGAACTTGAGCATTTTTTGTTTTTATAAGCATTTTCTCTTCCAACAGCGAAAAGTACACAAAGGCATTTAAACGAGCATTCAAAGATTTTTTTTTAATTTTGTTTTTAGGATTAGTATCGTCGAGCCGGTGTACATAAGGGAAAATAAACAAATATTGAGAGAATGGGTATGATTAAATATATACATACACTATAACTATAAATACTACTTACTCTGGTCAGGCTTTAATCACAATATATAGGTACCAAGCTCATACTCAGTCACTCTTAATTATTATACAGGTTGCCTTAGAAAATATGAGAGAGTTGTGCAAATATATATTGATGATAGTGCATAAAGAAAAAAAACATTTAGAATGTGTTTACTGTACTGTGTGTATTAACCCATTTTTCACTGTTCATTCACCTTGATTGGGCTTGTTGGGATTGATTTTACAAATATAATTTATCGAGTAGAAGCGACAAAACAATAGCTATTAAACATATATGCTACATTTAGCATACATACTATAAGTATTGCTATCAAACATAATATAGCAATTGTATTAGCAAATAACAGCAGGAATCAGCACACGACTGCACGACGCCATAAATGCACGTCTAATGCAATAATTACAAACATATCACGAATTTCGGAGGCAGTATATGTAGAGCGCCAGTTCTCTCCCCAGACTTAAAGACCTCTTTCGCTTCAACCACGTTCATCAGTCTCGAAATACATATTCACTGGTTTTGAGTACTTTTTAGGATCCTATCCTTATCAGGATGGGATGGGTGTTCAATAGTTATTTAAGCTTGTATGCTTGTATGTAAGCAATACTATATATACATTGTATAGTGTTAATGCGCTTCTGTCTCGACCAAGATTTATCATTCGACCCCAACGTGCCTTAATGCATTGATAAAGCTAGTATTGTCAACAAATGATGACTGCACCGTGTCCACTACGACTTCGACGAAGACTATCTTTGACTCGATGAGGTCAAATCCCTGTGATTGATGATTGACACTGCTGACTGCATCTGACTCTTATTTCAGAACACAGATATTTGATCTTACTAGTCTATAATAAATATGAATATAATAATAAAAAAGTACCTACCTGCTAAATATGCTCCTTTTTGGGTGTTTTACAAGTATAACCGGGATGCGAGGCGAAGCTACTTACTATCTGATAGACGAGCCGTAGGACCATGTATAACAATGCATCGTGAAATTAACACGCGTTCAGGCGGCAAGACTTACTCACGTATATATATCCTCACGCCTTCCCACAAGGGTCCCCGAAGGGGTAGGCAGAGATGTATAGGTAATATCCACACACCCACTTTCCGCCAGAGGTATATTAGGTGCCAACGTGACAGATGGCGAGTCCATCGCCGTTACTCAAGCACGACTATTACATACGCCTTTTGAATTTCTTCTCAGACGTATGCAGGTTTCCTCTCGATGTTTTTCCTTCACCGTAAAGCTCGTGGTGTGACTAATCACTGTACTTAAGTTCAGAAAAACTCATTGGTACAGTCGGGATTTGAACTTGCGACCTTTGCGTCGCAGGCAACTGCTTGAACCACTCGGCCAACACGGCTCTCAGACTGTCGTAACATTTAATATCAATATATGTATTAATAATCTGATAGATATACCTATTTCCGCCTATTTAAGATAGCTTTTAATTCTAAGGCCTGTTTCAAGCTTCAAGTTCTAAAAGTATACTGGTCCCATTGATGATAATAAATGGGGCTGTATTGTAAACAAATACACAATATGTAAGACAATGTAAAGGCCCATAACTGAAATACAAATCTTTGCGGACCAGGGTTCAAACGTTCGAAACGTTCGGGTTCGAACGAACGTTCAGACGAAAATTTTATTATTTACGGCCCGCTGAACGAACATTAGGATGAGGAGTTATTTGTTTGTGGACCAAGGAAAGAACTTTTGAACGAGAACTTTGCAAGGAATGCAGCCACTCTTTTGTTTCTGTTTTTTTTTCTGTTTCTCGCTGCGTGAGTTCGGGGAACTTTTGCTACTTAACCGTTCAATGTCGAGACCTAGGCCTCCAGACAGGCACTTTAGTACTAAGCAACACAGCACCCCCTGTGGGGTACGAACCTCGGCTTAGGGGCTGGACTGCTAATTTTAATTAAATATTTTTGGGGGGTGCAGCCCTTTTAACGCTTTATTTCCACGACGGGTTCGAAACCGAATAATATAAATGATCTCCCTGCTGCACGACTGCACTTGCTTTGTAGATTGCACTACTTTGTAGTTTCCATGTATTTTGGTGTGGTAGCAATAGCATAGAGCTGTTCTCAAAGAATAGCGCTTGAGCTAGTCGCTTTTGTAGGTTAAGTCTTAGCTGTTAAAAAACCATTTTGTATTGTTGTGCATTCGTGTGATAATTGATAGTCATAATACAGGCAAGGCATTGTTTTCTAGCGATAGCCCCCCCCCAGAAAACGACATACCGCTCGATGAGCCGATACCTGATCCAGGACCATCGGTCCCGTTGTATTCAATGATGAACTCTGCCGTACAAAGGGCGAATTTTGGGAGGTGTCTTGTAATCACAAGTTCAGAATGTGTACGAAGGTCGGTGATAAATGTCAGCTATAAATTATTTATACAGAGTTTACAGTAATCAAATATGTACTCGGCAAAGCGCTGTTATTACTCCGTGCTAAAACGGTGAATGAAGGAAATAATATAAACTAATATTTTCAATAAGAATTTTCAATGTTTGTTTCTGTTTACGGCCAACAGATTGCGTTGGTTTTTCGGTTCGAATTTTGAACTAAAAACATGGAACCTGAAAATTGTTATGAATGACATTACATTCATTGAAGTACCAACCTTTAATGAATAATTAATTAATTTATACAAAACTAAACATGCTGCAAATATTTCGAAACTGGTTTTATTGGTTGGTAAGACGACAAAGTAGGAGTAACTTTCGTTACTCTCGCCCGCCTAGTGCATATTGTGGTTTGGATTTTGAAGGCACCTGAATACAATATTTTTTTTACACTTAATAATATATAAGTATTGTTATATATATATAGGTAACATTGTAAATAATTATAATTTTGTTACATTTATAATTGGGTTATCATATACTTACATATACCATCACCTGCTTTAACGGCTTCTAAATCACCTATAACACGTATTTATCCTACATTTAGTTTGTGCATTATAACTTGGGCTGCAAGTAGACTCTATAATTTGTTAGATAAAATATAAAATAACTAGCTATGCCCAGCGGTTTCACGTTCTGCGTCAAATATGATGATGGGATGATAATCCGCCCCTTTGAGTAGTAGCATGATATAGATAGCATTAATCAAAAACGAGCTATCTAATAGAGTTTTTCTAGTCGATTAGTACCTAGTCCCTGAGATTTGCGAGTTCATACAAACTAACTGTGCTTCTATATAGTATTAAGTATTAGTTCAAGGCATGGATACTAATCCTTTTGCCGTTTACATTCTGACATTATATGTATACCATACAATCAAAATCTAACCAATATGAAAGCAAACCTAATTTGGAGGTGCAACGCATTCATCTTTCACGTACATTATTCACCATCATGATACTCTAATATTAAGACTACTAATTGTGTGTGGCTGTTTGACAGATCTATGGCATTGCCATCGGTTAGTGGTGGCGAGGCTCAAGCGCCTCAGCCCCCTCAAGCTGATCAGGACGAATCTCAAAATGCGCCACCATCCGATCAGCCCGAACCACAGAATGATGCAGTATCTGGTCATCCCGCACCCAATAATGCGGCTGGCGATCACCCAGCACCAGAAAAGGCGGCGGGTACTGGAAATCCCACAGCCGATAATGCGGCAGCTGCCGGCCAAGTCGCATCAGAAAAAGCCGCGGGTACTGAAAATCCCACAGCCGATAATGCGGCAGCTGCCGCCCAAGTCGCATCAGAAAAAGCCGAGGGTACTGAAAATCCCACAGCCGATAATGCGGCATCTACCGCCCAAGTCGCACCAGAAAAGGCGGCGAGTTCTGAAAATCCCCCAGCCGATAATGCGGCAGCTGCCGCCCAAGTCGCACCAGAAAAGGCGGCGAGTTCTGAAAATCCCCCAGCCGATAATGCGGCAGCTGCCGCCCAAGTCGCACCAGAAAAGGCGGCGAGTTCTGAAAATCCCCCAGCCGATAATGCGGCAGCTGCCGCCCAAGTCGCACCAGAAAATACCGCGGGTACTGAAAATCCCACAGCCGATAATGCGGCAGCTGCCGCCCAAGTCGCATCAGAAAATGTCGCGGGTACTGAAAATCCCCCAGCCGATAATGCGGCATCTACCGCCCAAGTCTCACAAAATAATACGGCGGCTCCTGATCAGCGCGCTCCCCGAAGCATGCCGGCACTTATAAATATGGCAGTTGACGATCAGCCCGAAACCCAAAATGCAGGGGCGCCTGCTCCACTCGTATCCCAAGATGCGGCGTTGCCTGCTCAGGGCCCGTCAGGTTCAAACCAAGTCCCTCGGGCAAGGCGTCTAGTGCTGCCACCGTGTGGCCTAAGAGTTGCTGCTAGGAAGAAGAAAGGGGGAAGAATGAACTCCTGCGGCGATAAGTATGTCTTTTATTTAATTTAAGAAGATAGATGAGGTTGGCTATGTAGTCTTCTATTACACAGATGGACACAGTAGTGTCTGATCTGAGTCTGAATGAAATCTAGACCCATGCCAAGTGCCATTCCTATCGGCATTTTATAAAGAATATTGATTATTCAGATGTTTTTAATAGGTGTCAGAAAATGTTTGTATCTTCTCCCGCACTGTAGCCAAAATAGAACCAGCCTCTCGAAAACGTGAGAAATTATTGAAAACAGTTCATCAAGTTCAGGCAATGAATCGTCTTTTCGCTGCTTATTGTCTTCTAGTCAAGCGTAGGTACTTCTGAATGTCTCAGGTGCAAATAGGGTAAATGCTAATACTACAAAAATAACAAACACATTCATTATTTTCAATAGTATTTTAGTTTAGTAAGCAAAAGTGTGTGCAAGAAGAGGCAGAGGAAGGCCACGTTCCAACTACCTGCATCAAATCGATCGGACTCTCAAGGACGGGAACGTTAAGAGTACTCGAAACCGACGAGCATGTATGAGACAGACTGATGAATGTGGACGAAGCGAAAGAGGTATGTAAGTCTAGAGAGAACTGGCGCTCTATACTCTCTGCCTACCCCGCTGGGGACTTGGCGTGATGATATGTATGTATGTATTTTAGTACATACATGTCGTGTCTTATCTTATTTTTTAGTCTTTAGGTCTAGCTGTCATGTCCCAATTTACTTTTGTACAGACAGCGTTCCTATCGCTAGTATATCGATGGTACAGTTATGTGTTGGCCTCAGAATACGTTCTTTCTGTATTCTGAGGTTTTGGCGATAAATTAACATTTAACAATTTACAGGAAACGCGTATGTCGCCGTCCCCACGACTCCGGGGACAACGGTTCAAACGTGAACGGGGCTAACAACGACAATGAGAAGCATGACCATGAGGAGAACAATGACAGCAGCGAGTAAATCCATTCCAGATCGGCATTATTATATTAATTTAAGAGTTTTTTGGCATTATATTAAGGTTTTTTTTTGTTACTGGATGTGTATGAATTATTTCGATGTAACTTCCTGATGAGCTGAAGACTTGAAACACTTAACGAGAAACAACATCTTACTTAAAGGATTGATTCGGCACGAGATGATTATGTGACCACTCTTGTAAATGTGATGTGGCACACGGATACACATTATATATTTTAAAGTAATTTATTATTAGGTATTCATCGTCTCTATCACTCCCTCGCGGATTATCACTATTTTAAAACATCAATTTCTCACCCATTAATTAAGTTGATAAGGACCATCTTATTATATGTAGTATATAGTAGCTCAAAAATAGCATAAAAGAAACCTATCCGTCTCAAAAATCATTATAATTAAGTTAAATAGATACATGCATTTTTTTCGCATTTATCTAACCAATATTCAAAATGAAATAAAATACATGGCTATTTATGTTTATTTTTTAATTTTGTTTGTTATTTACGGCATGATTTTGCCTTTGAATATAATGTTGTAAAAGTTACACGGGTATGGGTGTATTAGATGTTCTTTAGAGTTTATTAATATTGGTTTTTATTTGTTGTTTTGGTCTACTACGTTCTGTATACCGTCGTCATGACATGACATTAAACTGTCGCATTTTTTGAAGCTAGAATTAATTTTAAAAAAATACAGAATTTTTTTAATTTTACACATGATATCTGTCTACAGACATGACGACTCTTTTCTTGACAATAGTAAATTTCCTACAAACTTGTTATTCTTAATTAAGACGTCATAACAGTACTTTAACTTACCATCAATATGGTGGTTGGAACTATATTAAAGTAGACAGTCTTGAAAAAACATCCAGTCCATTTGACAGTGTCTACACATTTATCGAATAAATGTTCATGTCGGTCTAAGATATTGATATCAGATTCATAAAAAAACTGTATACGTTTTGATTTACAGTTTTTGTTGGTACTATGCTTGCCAGTAGAGTTTTGTTTCAAATTATACTTAAGTTAATTTATTTAATAAGTAATACCTATACATTTGAAAGTTCCAAACTTTAAAAAAGCCTAATGCTAAAATTGTCAAAGGTCTTACGTATTTAGATAACAGTGATAACAGTCAATTTGTACGAGTTTTGAAAACATATAATTTACATATTTTGAATTTACTTAACAATTTATTAAAAGGCAAAAAATATATTTACTTATTATACTTAGATAGAAATCGATGGCAGATTGTGTTCTATTTTTAATACTTATATTTTTGTACCCTTTTAAAATTATCGTGTCTCTTGCATCTTATCTTATACCAATCGTCCTTGTATTTGTTTTAATAATTACATTTAAATTTCATTCCAAACCTACTGTGTGGTGAATCTAGTCACTGCTCATCTCTCAAAAAGTGTTTAAAAAAAAATTTTAAGAAAGTTGTGTATTTTAAGTATGGAAACCAAGTTGTTGTTATTAAGAAGAATATCATACAAGTAAGCCCTAAATTATCTTAGCCCTTAATTATGCCCTTAGGGCCCTATGTGCATGATCTTGAAAGGGTTTGTACTTATACCTTTTAATAGAATTTACTATATGTATAAAATATTATAATAACATATATGGAATCTCTTAATTAGTACGACAATGTAAATGTTGTCATTAAATCAGAAACTCCATAACCTATTCAGTGCCTTGAACGTGCAAGCGTCCCATAAAACTTGTGTGAGGTGCCGGAGACGCGCTTGTGCGTCCAGACTGAAGGGTTAAATACCTAAATAAAAGGTTAATATAACTTCAGATAAAAAAAAAGTTTTACTTCAGATTAATAGGTAAAAGAGTTATATTCCGATTGAAACAATTAAAACCACAACTATATAATTTATAAAATATATTTAGAACAAGAGTCAAAGTAGATATTCTAAGTAACATTGGAAATTTAACTGACTGAGACAAAAATAAATCAATCTTATTGGTCACTTCGGATGCCGCGGACGTGCATTCCCTAAGCTTTAAATATGTAGAGGCACCGTGCTCAAAATTTAATTGTGGTAGAAGGCAATGAATGGGTTTGTCAGTCCATGTTTGTAGTTTTAAAAGTTCTAATTGATAAGATAATTTATATGCAAACTGTCAAATCAAATAAAAAATCCTCCGAAACTCAGGTTCATAACATTATATTTGTCGCATCGTGTACAATATTGTTAAGAAAATTGTTCAATAAGACTTTCCAAAATTAAGAAGGAACTTAAAAACATTATTTGCAAAATACACCAATTATTAAAATTAAAATCAAAGCAACCTACAATTTTTACAATAGGTACTCGATAACTATATATATGTATAGATAGGTACATAGTGTTCTGTTCATTGTACAGTTTGTATGTTACTGTGTGTATGCCAATATAATTCAATTACGGCTCGAAATCAACATCTTAATTCCTACCTTAAAGCTCATAATGATTAAAGTAACTGTTACCGGCTACTAAAGCTCATCAAAGCTTTACACCGCAACTTAAACCTGCTGATATGATCGAATCATAATATATCAAGTATGTTTGAATTCTCAGTCGTGTCGAGTCTTATTATTATTATATCAAATAAATCTTCCGTCATTCAACATCCGAATCTGTCCTACGATATTTATAAATATGTTTATATTGCCTAACGAAAATCCATGAGCAGATTTAAAGTTCGAAACAAAATTGGTCTAATTTTGATCATATATTGTACACAATTAAATTAAGATAGGTTAGTTTAAATTATGGTAAGGGTTAGTTAGGCTTTGCCTATTACGTATGGCAGTAGGTAAACTAGGTTAATGAGCGACAAAATCAACAGTCTTCGATTAAATATAGGAAAGCTATGTATAATCGCATAAACATATTACCTGCATATGTATCCAGTAGGTAACGCATAGTGCTTTGAATGTGCCAAATACAGCTTTAATTTTATTATGACGTCATTTAAATAACGAACGACACATTAGGGTATTTCGTTAACCGAGAGTTTCTGAGAACAGGATGAAAAAATATTAATATTCAATAGTTTCGTGACATTTGTCCATCTATAAAAACGCCATTGACTAAAACAGATTTACATTCAAATTTATTTATTATATAAGTTCTCAATGGGTTAGTTTTTAGTTACCAATACCCTTCGTACTCACGTTTAATTAGAAGAATAAGAAAAAGCTTTATGTGCGCAACGCAAGTAGCTGCTCTAGTATTTAACTGTTTATGTAATAAATCCTGCAGGGTCGGCAACGCGCGAGTGATACCCCTGGTGTTGTAAGCGTCCATAGGCGGCGGTAACCGCTTACCATCAGGCGGACCGCATGCTTGTTTGCCACCCATGTGGTATAAAAAAAATTGTAGAATAACTTGAAGATATTTTAGGGCTTGCTAAGTTTTGCTTTTTTTCTGGATTATTTGAGTACCAATTAATTTTAGTACTTAAATATTATTTCTAGTTTAAGGATCAAGGTTTTTTCAGCATTAATTCCCAAAATGTTCACGGGAATATCAACAAAATCTACCAAAATAAGTCACTAGGTGGTCACAAGGTGGTAAGCAAGAGCTTAGCTTGCCTGATTGATGATCAATAATCCTTCTAATTATATCTTGAATATATGGAAATAATGCAGAAAAACGATAGTAAACATTTCTTATATTTGGTGTCTACAATGTAAAATTGCGATGTAGGTATGTCTGTCGCCTAAAAGGAACTATCTGGTTTAAGAAACAAGTAAGTAGGTATACGTGGGATTATATAATAATTTACGCTAAATATAATGAAACAGCTTTATACAAATATTGATGTTAGACAAGCTCTATATAATTAAGGTAGTAAGTAGGTGCATTAAGAATGACGGAACTATTTTGTGCGCTAGCAAGTAGGCAGTAGTAGATAATAAAGTGATCTTCATGCTCTGCTTCAATTGTATCATGTAAATGTTAAAATCCTACATGTATATGTATTTCAGGGTAAATTATTACAGGAACCGAGTAAATTGGAAGTATCTGGCATGGGCATTTTTGATAATTTACGCGAAATGAAAATTGCTAAAAAATTACATAAATTTTGGACGAGCTAATATAATTAAGGCGTTTATATTTTTAATTACGAAGTAACTATTTTGCGCGCTAACCAGTAAGATGTTGTAGATGATAAAGTGGTATGTAGAGACAAGCAGTATCGCGCTACATTGCATTATGTCGCTTTAATTATATTTAGTAACTTTTAAACCTATATGTATGTGTACCTATTTCAGGGTAAATAATTACAGGTACTGAGTAAATTCGAAGTATCTGAATAAGTAAGAGAAAAGATCTTAAAATGATCAGTAGACTGTGTTTTATCTATTGTATAGTCAGGTATATATACCGGCTATTTGTATGTTAGCGAGTCGGTAACATAGATGTTCCGACCTTATTATCGTGTAAGTAAGACCAGTATGTATACGTACATGGCATTTTATAATTAAGTCGGGTATTTACCCACTGTAATGATAATCAATGTTATTAAAACTTTTAAATGTGTATCAAATAAACGTATATAACCAATAGGGCGTCGTTTCTATAAGGGGAAGGTCCATACCTAAATTACCTAATATCGTAATTTGAATGATGTTTGCGAGAGATAATTTCTCTTTTCAAAATGGCGAGAGCTGTTGATGTTCAATGACATTTTCAAAGTTAGATATGCCTATGTTCTTCAAGAATTCCCACTAAAAGGCTCCGAAGGGAGAGGCAGCTGTGTGCAGCTACAAATCCACTTTTTGCTGAGATATATTGTAGGTTGACAAATGGCGAGTTCATCACCGTTTCTCAAGCACGACTATACACACGCCATTGAAAAGCTCGTGGTGTGACTAGTCACTGTAATTAAGTTCAGAAAAACTGATTGGTACAGTTGGGATTCGAACTTGCGATCTTGTGTCGCAGGCAACTACTCGAACCACTCTGCCATCACAGCTTTGTTTTGTCAGAACGACATTTATTTGGTAAGTAGGAACTATAGTTGTTTATATGTATAGGCAGTGTAATTACAACTGTTCTGTTATATCCTACTTATGTCAAATCGGGCTAAATCGGGGATACATTGTATAATGTGGTAGTATTAGTGCAATATTTATAAAAAGAACACCTCTTAGCACCCTTCTTAAAGAACTTCATGCTGCACTCTCTAGGAACACCTCAACCAGATGTTCATGTTCAGTTCAGGTCTATAAGTCTAAAGAGAACAGCAGAGAGTTTAAGCCGTTAGGGACTCAGTGTGATGATATGTAATTATGTATTTATGTATGAATGAAACAAATATGCTATTGAAGGACTTTTATCCACAAAAATATCATAGAAACAGTAATACCATTGACTTGTCAAAACTGTCAACAGTGTCAACTGTCATCAAAAGAAAATTAAATTGAAATATTTTTTTCGCTAGTTATCGATAAACTTAATTTTAATACTTGATTCAAATGATATAACATACGTTCAGTATAATTTTAATATTTTCACATTACACAATGTTACTTGGGCTGTAGTTTCAAAACGTTATGAGGTAAACTTAAAATGTTTTTCATAGCAATCCTCTTTTTGTTTACACCAATCGTCTGTGAAGAAGAGAATGTAACTTATTCTCAGGGTAAGTATTTTATTCAATATCATTATTTTTTAAGTATTAATAAGTATTACCTGATAATTAAATATTATTGGTCGAAAGTCCGCTTTGAACTATGAGTCTGGCAGCTAAAGATGATAACTACCCGGAAGAAATTAAGGTAAAAAAAATCGAGTTTAGACCATCTAGGAGTACACCACACGTCATTACAAATAGAATAATTAATACTTAGTATATATAGGTCGCCAAGCACTTTTTTGTTCTATAAAACCTGTTCCTAAAGGAGGTTTAACATTTGGTTAAATAACCTTTAACATCAACTCATATTGCTTATTGAAATAGAGGTAATATTATAAAAAACATACGGAGTATACGCTTTATTGTCACCACAAATAGTTCTTAACAAAGCTTATGTCATATCTCTTAACCAAAATTCATTAAAATTGGTTCATTAGCTTAGGTAGGCTGTAGAAAACTATTACAAAGACACACATTACTTTTGCATATATGTATAATATGTATTTGTATGTATGTATGTATATATATATAATCCTATCCCTAACAGGGTAGGTAGAGAGTATAGAGTGCCAGTTCTCTCTAGGCTTACATAATATACTTACAGTATACATATATAATAACTAAAATTGTGATGTTATAGATGACTTCAAGTGTTCTCTACCCGATGTCACAAGTGTTGATACAAATTTGGACATAACACGGTTTAGATCAGATTTTTCTAAGATATCTGAGGTAAGTCTATAATATGTATATCCTCATAAATATATCTTTTCGTACATTCAATAATTTGGCATTTCAACATGCACTTCACAATTCACAACACATATGATAAAGTTACTTATATTAGAGACTTATATGTAGTCATGCTTGAGTAATGGCGATGGACTCGCCATCTGTCACATTGGCACCTAATATATCTCTGGCGGCAAATGGGTGTGTGGGTACTACCTATACACCTCTGCCTACACTTTCGGGGACCTTTGTGGGAAGGCGTGAGGATATATTATTTATTATATACTTTGATGCATTATGGCAGAAAACATTTACGTTTTCTGCCAGTCTGTATTTTATATTATCATACTAGGCCAAGTTTAAAAGTATTTTTCAGGTAAAGTTCCCTGGACTTATAGGACCATTGAATGAGAGATTGATATGCAAAATAAAATGTATAGATGGAAACTGGGTGGGTCCCCTTTGCTCTAGTACACCAGGTAATTTGTGTTCTAACTGCAATAATTAATGAGTGAGTGCTTTTATTTTGCAAATTAGTTGAGAAAATGTAGACTTACAATTATAATAGAATGAGCAATGATTAAGAAAAGTTTTGAGTAGGCAAAGGTAATGTAATTAGTAATATGTTCTTCAGATGGCAGATTCCAGCCAATACTCAGAGAGTGTTTGTATCGCAATGAACATCCATTATTAGCAATATCATTCAAGAATTCTACCATTGAAGTAAGTGCATACATACATGACATCACACCGAGTACTTGAAGGAGGAGAGGGAGTAACAATTTTCTTGATTCGGAGTATTAATAATAAATTAGGATATTTTTTGTTACTGATGTGATTCATTAAACAAATATAATGTTACAGAAAGATACACATTTCCCCCATGGATCCACAATCATAGCCCGCTGCAAGCATTTCGGCTTATACAAAATTAAAGGGGACAATATGATACGGTGTGAGAACGGTGACTGGTTGCCAAAGCTACCGGAGTGCGTGCCTACCACTATTGTTACCAATTTTACAGGTAATTAATCATGATACTCAGCCCACATGCACCCACTGCCGGGTATAGTTCTGCCCGGCTTAACATCAGGATTATATATATAATATATCCTCAAGCCTTCCCACAAGGGTCCCCAAACGGGTAGGCAGAGGTATAGGTAATACCCACACACCCACTTTCCGCCAGAGATATATTAGGTGCCAACGTGACAGATGGCGTGTCCATCGCCGTTACTCTATACATACGCCTTTGAATTTCTTCTCAGACGTATGCAGGTTTTCTCTCGATATTTTCCTTCACCGTAAAGCTCGTGGTGTAACTAATCACTGTACCTAAGTTCAGAAATACTCATTGGTACGGTCGGGATTCGAACTTGCGATCTTTGTATCGCAGACTGCTCAACCCACTCAGCCACCACGGCTCGTTCAGAATTGATAACCAACCATTTATCTGTATTTATCAAATTGTTCCAGGCGATGCACCTCCATCAATCCAGTACACGATATTGAGTGGTTCATCAGTGGTGCAACCGTCAGGGGAACTGTTTGTGTACCCCGACAGCTCCTTGCGGCTGGACTGTGTCTCACCTCGAGCGCAAGGGGACCCTGACTGGAGCTGGACTCAAGCGTTGGGTCACCATAATGCTGGTACATGTATTTTCATAGAATTTAAACATATCATCACTACATAGCTTAAATCTTTAAAACTACGCAACTGATTTTGAAGCGTTTTTTTTATAGATAGAGTGATTTAAGAGGAAGGTTTACATGTAGAATAAACTAGCTTATGCCCGCGCCTTCGCCCGCGTGGAGTTAGAAAAAGTAGCAACAATATTTTCCTGTTAGAATCGGTTCAGCTGCTATGCCGTAAAAGAGCAACATGCTAACTTAGGCCTTTATAATATTAGGACTTCGAATTACTTGAATTTTTTTTAATGACAGGATTGAGTTTTCAAACATGTGTCAAAATAAAACTTAATTTAAATCAAAAGCACTAAGGAGTGTTAATATAATTTTGATGCAAATTTGATTTACTACTAATAATAAGGCAAATTTAATTCCTGTAGGAAGTTTGAATTTTCGGGATAAAAAGTATGTGCTATTCCTAGGTATAAGCTATCACCATTTCAAACTTTCAGCCAAATCGGTTCAGCTGTTTTGCCGTGAAAGAACTTTCACATTTATAATATTCGTAAGATGTATAATACTGTAGAGAAAGACTGATAAATTTAGAAGTTTCTAAAGTTATATCGTAAATAAACACATTATATTACGCTCTAAACAAAACATGTTTGTATTGTCTAATGACAAAAAGCTATAAACGTGGTTTATATATCCTCACGCCTTCCAATAAGGTCCCCGAAGGGGTAGGCAGAGCTGTATAGGTAATACCCACAAACCCACATTCCGCCAGCGGTATATTAGGTGCCAACGTGACAGATGGCGAGTCCATCGCCGTTACTCAAGCACGACTATTACATACGCCTTTTGAATTTCTTCTCAGACGTATGCAGGTTTTCTCTCGATGTTTTCCTTCACCGTAAAGCTCGTTGTGTGACTAATCACTGTACTTAAGTTCAGAAAAACTCATTGGTACAGTCGGGATTCGAACTCTCGACCTTTGCGTCGCAGGCAACTGTTCGAGCCACTCTGCCACCACGGCTTTTTATAAGTCCTGTAGTATAGTAGGTTGTTAATAAGGACATTCATAACAATTATTTATCCAAATGAAATCTCATTTAAATAAAACGAGGTTCGCCTGATGTTAAGCAGTAACAAGACTGGAATGCCTTGAAGCTCATACACACGGTGTAAATAAGGGGAAACGGTACAAAAAAAATATTGATACAAATTAGACTTCCTATACAAATGGAAGGAATTGGATCAGAGGCGCCGAGAAGAGCCCAGCTCTTATATTTATGATAATGAGATACGATTTTTCATAACATAGAGTTGTCTCATTCCAGCTTGGGCGCTTGACGATGGAGAGAATGAGACGCACTACAGGCTTATCCTAACAAAAATGTCGGCTCGGCACAGTGACCTGTATACCTGCACATCTCCCGGCGGTCACACAAATACTATCCACATTAAAGTTGTTAGTGAGTTTTGAATATTGCACCTGTACCTATTACCTACATATCCACATACCGTATTCTCCGTCAGCATACCGTTGAATAATAATAAAAACCAACAACAACCCCAAATTAGCCGGAACCTGTGCTATGGGTAAAAGCGTCAATAGTCATCTATTTAGTTAACTCGTTCATATGGTTCCATATAAAAACATTCCACTATTGCCGATGAATGCAGGTGAAGGAAAAGAGGTCTATAATCTAGAAAGAACTGGCGCTGTACACTCTCTACTCACCGTGAGCAACACGGCGTGATGATATGTATGTATGTATTTTGAACCAAATATGACATACTTAAATGACGTTATGACTGTTTTATGAAATTATTATGTCAACTGTGTTCCGTCCATATTAATAATTATACCCAAACAAATTTATTTGGACCTATATTAAGAAATCTATGACAACGATGTACGTATTGGTACAGGTAGTCTCCACGAAGTCGCGCCCCACCAATTTCTAGTCGAGGGGGTCGCGGGTTGCGGGGAGTATGTCCCGAGTCTATTAATTGTTGTGTTCGTGTGCACTCATAGGTATCAGTATGTACCGATAATACTCAAACGTTAGTGGAAGGTTGCACACTAAAACTATAAACTCTAGGGAAGAACAATGGGGCGTGTCTTCGTGGATGGCACTATATATATATATATATACTAGCTGTGTCCGCGACTTCGTCGGCGTGGATGGCAAAAATAAAAAAAAATACAAAATATAAAAAGAAATCCGTATTAATTTTTGAAGTACCTATGTTTCTTCTAATACCTCCAAGAATATGTGTGCAAAGTTTCATGATGATTGGTTAAGTAGTTTTTAGGTGAAAGCTTAACAAACAAACTTACTTCACATTTGTAATATTATATATATATATATATATATATATATAATATTACAAATGTGATATTATATATATAAGCAAGAGATATAGAGAAGCTTGACATGGCGGACAAATATACGTCATGATCACGAATACTTATATATATATATATATATATATATATATATATATATATATATATATATATATATATACACTATATCATCTCTGGGGCATCCAATACTGAAAAATAAGTATTCTTGATCATGACGTATATTTGTCCGCAATGTCAAGCTTCGCATTCAAGAGTATGCCATACTAGGACAGACGGTCCCCTTAAAACTTAAATTTATATGCTAGAGGACACTGGTATTGTGCATATCTGTGATTATATGTTTTAAGGAATCATTACATATATACATATCATCACGCCGAGGCCCTAACGGGGTATGCAGAGAGTATAGAGCGCCAGTTCTCTCTAGACTTACATACCTTTTACCAATACATGCTCGGCGGTTTCGAGTACTCTTAACGTTCCCGTCCTCGAGCGTCCGATCGATTTGATCCAGGTAGTTGGAACGTGGTCTTTATCTGCCTCTAGGAATCATCTCATCATAGAATCTAAGGAATCATTGTATTATACTTTTTAACTATACTACTGTATGGTCCGTCGAACAGGTGTGAGCTGTGCCCCCGTGGCGATGACGTCATCTCGTGTGAGGCAGTACTCGCAAGGGTCCCGGCTGGGGCATATGCTGCACTTCAGCTGCCAGCCCGGGTTCCACCTCAATGGATCTTCTGTCCTCACGTGTATGGGTGACGGTCAGTATCGCATGTCGAAATTCTTTATTTACAATTTTGAAGATTATTAGTTTATTTAACTTAAAACCTTTAAAAACAAATAAAGTTCTTAAATTTATTCCTATAATAGATAGAAAAGACATTAAATTTATAAATAATTTAAT
The DNA here is from genome assembly GCA_016069955.1 of Drepana arcuata. Taxonomy (NCBI): domain Eukaryota; kingdom Metazoa; phylum Arthropoda; class Insecta; order Lepidoptera; family Drepanidae; genus Drepana; species Drepana arcuata. The sequence goes on along the minus strand of JACCPG010000672.1, from coordinate 116,021 downwards.
ATTATTTTTAAAATTATTTTTAAATCATTTTAATTTTATATAATTAAATATAAATGAAGAATATAAAATTCGAATATAAAAAAATAATATAATTAATCAAGAATGAAATGAGAAAATCAAGTAGATGTACTACACTGACACTACACAGGATAGGTTTGATTGCTACAATCCGGAGGTACGAGTACACTGATTAATTATACCACGAGCTTTATGGTGGATGAAAGCACTGAGATGACACCTGTGTCAGAAGTGTCAAAAGAAGTTCAAGTATAGTCGTGCTTGATACTTATATAATGTAATATAATAATAATATAATATTGCCGGGGTGGCCGAGTGGTTCGAGTTGCCTGCGACACAAAAATCGCGAGTTCGAGTCCCGACTGTAACAAAGAGTTCTTCTGAACTTAAGTACAATTATTAGTCACACCAGGAGATTTTCGTTGAAGGAAAACATCGAGAGGAAACGTGCGTGCGTCTGAGAAGAAATTCAAAGGCGTGCCGTATAGCTAGTCTATGCATATTTCGTTCGACTCCGTTTGGTAGTTTTTCCGTGAAAGAGGCAGAAAACATATGGGCGTTGTTGACAGGGCGTTGGTCCGCCCCCCCGCCCGTGTGCGTGGAGACTCTATGCCCGCCGCTGACGCTGGGCGCGCAGCTGAGTGTGGTCGAGTACAACAGCTCGCTGGGAGGCCGCGCTGTGTTCCAGTGCGCTTGGGGCTATCGCCTCGTGGGGCCGCCGGGGCTGGAATGCGACCTGGGCGGCCTCTGGTCCGGGGACATGCCCCATTGTACACGTATGTCCGAAATATTTATCATTACTAGCTGTGCCCTCGACTTCGTCGGCATGGACGGCTTTTTATAGTTCGTAAAAAAAATATTTTTTTCTATAAAAAGTATCCTATGTTACTTCTAATACCTCCAAGAATATGTATACAAAGTTTTATGATGATCGGTTAAGTAGTTTTTACGTGAAAGCGTAACAAACAAACTTACATTCACATTTATAATATTAGTAAGGATGTTAGACATTTCTTCTAGGGCGATGATTGTGTGAATAGTGCCGGGTAAAAAATAGATGGCCGACAGGATTGGATGGGGACACGGAATTGAATTGACATAATGACATTGATATATAATTATTATATAACTGTACATACAAACAAGTGTCATATTATTATAAGGTTAAGAGGTCTAAAAATATCGATATACCAAAAATATTTTTAACAATACATATTTTAAAATCTTTTTAAGATATCGATATATTTATCTCTGCTCTAAGTCCCTATTCCTTATTAAGATGACTGTGTCTATTACAGCTATCTATTGCCCCGACCCAGTAGTGCCGGACAACGGTCGCCTGCTAACGCAGCCGTCCTCATCCCTCGGGAAGTACTCTGTGGGTGACCTGGTGATCTACTCATGCTCCGCGGGCTTCGACATGGTAGGGGAATCATCTATTGTGTGCACAGAAAACGGGTTTTGGTCACATCCGCCGCCATTTTGTCTTCACCCATCGCACATCAGAAAAGCTGATACAATTTATATTGATAACACGACGCTTGTGCACGTAGAAGAGTGAAGGTTAATTATTGGCTTCCGATACGCTTTTACCTTTCTGTCAATAAACATAATGATTATTTTGCATTCACTGTGATAATTACAGATAGTAAATAATAAATGTCCGAAATCACAATTGAGATTAAATAACGTTAAAAATGTATAGATTATTTAGCGTGCTTATGCTAAGTGAAACGATTTTTGTTTTGAAAACTTTAATCCCACCAAGATTAATCAAAGTAAATAGTTAAGCTTATAAAATTTTATAGATTTTTCGTTTGTATATTGATTGATTTATTGATATTTAGCATGTAAATATGATGCAGTCGTCTATTCCAATGTTGCAGTCCTGTTTTGGTAAATTGGACGTAGGCACAGTATGAAAGTATCATAATGTATTGGGTATACATATCAAGGAAGGAAACAGTAATAATTCGTATTTGTAACCAAAGATGTATTCGTTAAAATTATTTAAGATATATTCCACTGTATTATTAAAATGTGTTCATAATTGTTGTTGAATTTTCTTTTTCATTTTTAAACAAGTTTCCAGATTTTGTTTATTGGTATGTTACCTTAACAGCCGGAAGTAAAGGAGCATCTAAATCTTAATTATTTAATCAGAATTTGGTAGTTATAGTAAGTTGGTTAAATTCCGCTTTACGGAAATAACCTGTATATTAGTATTGCTTAAATCAAAGCAAAGCGAACATATTTTGGCAGAATCGACTGTGACTCATGCCTGCTGTGAACGATACTAATAACTTGCTGTCATCAGTGTCAAATGTCAGATAACAATAACAAAAGTTGTTAATTTATTTTCGTATTTTGTAATCTTGATAAAAGGTGCGAACTACGAACTTGGAACTAGGTTGGTTAGATTAAATAAATTATTTGTTATTCGGAGTGATAATGTTAAACTAAAGAGTATAACCACAATGAACGTCGCTATGCAGGTTTTGTTATTTATTTTGGTAACAGCAGCTATACATTCATGTTCCGGCGAGTATTCGGATTTTTCGCCGGACAAATGGCCAACTATGGGTATATCGGTTCTTGTTCGAAATAAAGCGCATACATTACCTTACTTCTTGACCTGTTTGTACAATTTGGATTACCCAAAAGATAGATTATATCTGTGGTAAGTGCTTAATACTATAAGTGTAAAATTTACTCCTAAATATTCAAACACAAAGTACGGGTCCCTCTATACTTACGTGGCCTATTTTTATTAGGGTATTATTATTAGACTCGACGTTTTCCGGCTCCGATCTATCGTGGGCGATAAAGCGTTGTTAATTAAGTTAGCACATGATATAGTTGTATTAAAACTGTTAAAGTATGACAGAGTTTTAATTACATTTCCAAGACTTGTGTTGAGTCTTTAACTACCCAATGGCAATAGGTCCATACACTATAGGCTATTGTATGGGTGTTTGTTGAATAATATTTGGCACTTCCTTAAAGTATATTACAAAATATAAGTTATCATGAATGTTATAAGTACTTTGATTCAAATAGATCGGAGTCTCAATGACGGGAATGTTAAGAGTACTCGAAACCAACGAGCATGTATGAAGAGGCTGATGAATGTGGACGAAGCGAAAGAAGTATGTAAGTCTAGAGTGAACTGGCGCTCTATACTGTCTGCCTACCCCGCTAGGGACTTGGCATGATGATATGTATGTATGATTGTAGATAAAAATTATAGTACTTTGACTTTGAAGGTAAATAGTATTAAATAATATATAATTAATAATATATCTTCACTCCTTACTTCACGGGTCCCTGAAGGGGTAGGCAGACACACTCCAACTTGTGATTAATCACTTCTTAAGTTCAGAAAAAAGTCAGTATTAAAACTTCGGCCGCCATTGCTGTTGTATACAAGTAAAGGTTTAGATTTCCAGATACCTGAAATGGACTTGTTAAACAATTACAGGATACACAGTGACTTCAATGAAGACAATAGTGAAGAAGTGCTGGAGAGATGGCTGAAGAAGTATGTGTCAGAGTATGGGGGTGTGTATATTACAAAGAACAGTACTAGTGGCAAGTTGCACAAAGATGAGGAGATCTCTACTCATTGGAGTCCTGAGCACTTCAGACATGTGATACATCTACGGGAGGAAGCCTTAAAGTTTGCAAGGAAAATGTGGGCTGACTACTTATTTGTTAGTAATTTTCATATTTAAACATAACAATAGGCTATAGTAGCCATTTCCCGTCAGGTGGCCCGTATGCATGTTTGGCAATCTTGTTGTAAAGAAAAAAAAAATCTTTCCTTCTTTACTGGTGCTCTAATGTCTCTGCCTACACCAATGTTCTTTGCAGATGCTTGATGCAGATGTGTTTCTCACCAACCCGGATACGTTAAAAGATTTAGTATCAAAACAAGTCACTGTTGTGGCACCAATGCTTATAACTGATGGGCTGTATTCGAATTTTTGGTAAGTGCTTACCGACCAGAACTTTTAAAGAGAACAGCAGGAAGTTTAGAAATTGATTATTGAACCTACCAACTATATGAATATCATTTTAAGAAGTAAGTTAATGGAGCTCTTCGTTTGGGTTTCAAAATATATTGAAAATATATATATATATATATATATCTGAACTTAAGTACAGTGATTAGTCACACCACAAGCTTTATGGTGAAGGAAACCTCATACTTCTGAGAAGCAAATCAAAGCGATGGACTCGCCATCTGTCACGTTGGCCTCTATAATATTTCTCTGGCGGAAAGTGGGTGAATGGGTATTACCTATACACCTCTGCCTATCCCTTCGGGGACCCTAGTGGGAAGGCGTGAGAATATTTTAGGTGCCAATGTGATAGATGGCGAGTCCATCGCTGTTATTCAAGCGCGAATATATATACGCTTTTGAATTTCTTCTCTAACGTATGCATGTTTCTTCTCGACGTTTCCTTCACCGTAAAGCTTGTGGAGTGTCTAATAACTGTACTTAAAAAAGCATAGGTACAGTCGGGGTTCGGACCTGTAATCCTTCTGTTGCAACCAACTCAACCACTCCGCCAAGAGGGATCAAAATACAAAGTATAAGAAATAATATTTGTTCCTGTTTCACGCAAAAACTACTCAACAGAATTGGATGAAATTTGAAACTGAGATAAATTATTGTAGTAAGACATACAATATGTTTAGGCCAGATGTTTAATTTACAAATGAGAACAAAATTTACGCGTGTCAAACCGCAAAGCATAGCATCTCATAATTTGTTCTCATGTCAGGTGCGGCATGACAGATAACTATTACTACAAGCGCACTGAAGACTACAAGAAAATCTTGAACCGGGAGCAGAGAGGCTGCTACTCCGTACCCATGGTGCACACTGCAGTGTTGATTTCCTTGAGAAGAAAGGAGTCTGACCTCCTCACATACAACCCGAGGAAAATCGCCAACTATGATGGCCCTGAAGACGATATAATTGCATTTGCCATCAACGCCAACAAGAGCGGTGTGTTGTGAGAGCTAGAAATATTCCTATGTAAAAAAAATACGACGGACTCCGGTCTTGTGGTCACATAACTAATCTGCCTACTTAGAGGTTGGGGGTTCGATTCCCACTTGGCAGATTTTTGTATAATGAACACGAATATTTGTTCCTTAGCCTTGGAGGTCTTATGTGTTTAAGTATGTATCTTTATTTATATGTCATAAAGACAGTGATATAGAAAATGGCTTACATATGTGAAAGGTAAAATGGCTTACATACGTGTGATAGGGCATTGTAGCGCACATATGTAATTGTCATATCATCACGCCGAGTCCCTAACGGGGTACGCAGAGAGTATAGAGCGCCAGTTCTCTCTAGACTTACAAACCTCTTTCGCTTCGTCCGCATTCATCAGTGTCTTCATACATGTTATAGGGAAAAATTACTGTAATGTAATAGGGCAAAATAAAAGGATGCAAATAAAAAACATTCTCAGTTGAAAATTTTTTTGCTTTGATTTGCCATAAAAAATTTCTGTCACACTAAAATTATACATGTACAAGACATACGATTTACATTTTATATCTTGTAAATAGTTTCTGAACAATACCCAAAATGCCATATGTATATATGCATAGATGTGTTTCTAGTTAGTTGTGCTTGAGAAATGGCGGCTGCTCGCCACCTGTCAAGTTAACGTCAAAAAAATATATCTTTGGCTGAAACTACAACTACTTTATCTACCTCTTTGAGGAAATTAGTATTATTATTGTTATTATTTTATGAATAAAACACCTGGTAATTGAATGAATAATTATACTTTTTTCACAGGCATAAAACTAAACCTGTGCAATGAACTCATATATGGGTTTGCACCAGTACCTCTTGATGATAAGGAGGATCCCACAAATGACGAGGAACAGGTGCTGAATGTGAAGCTTGAAGCTATCAGTAAGGGGTTCCCGCTGCCTTTAGACCCTGTCCTAGAGGGATATGTCAGTTACCCAGAGATATGGAAATTTGGTTGCAACGAGATCTATATGATCAATTTGGAGAGGAGAAAGGAAAGGAGAGAGTTGATGGAGTTGAGCTTAAACGAGCTTGGCATGGAATTTACCCTGGTGAAGGCTTTTGATGGAAGGTGATTTTATTGTCTGTTTTATCCATATTCATCATCATCATCATCATATCATCACTCCGAGTCCCGGGGTAGGCAGAGGGTTTTTATCCATATTCAAGGTCAACAAACTTAACATACACACGTATATCTTACCGATTCGTTCATGGTATAGACAGAGAGTCTATCTTGACTTACAGACTTCTTTAAATTCATACACATTCTTCAAACTCCAGTCTCTTCATACATGCTCGCCAGTTTCGAGTACTCTCGCCTTGAGTGTCCGATAATATATGTGTCCACGTCTTGCCACAAGAGTCCTCCGAAGGGGTAGCTTGGGTAGCTCCGAAGTGAAAGTGCTAGTTAAATAAATGGTTTGCATTTTCAGAAACTTGGATATAAACGACCTGCGAGAATTTTCGATTACTCTCATGCCAAAGTATGAAGATCCATATCATAGGAGGTATGCTATCGTTATTTTACAATTGTATTTTATTTTCATGCCGTCCCTTAATAAAGGGTAGGCAGAGTCAGTTAGTATTTAAGGCAGGTAGTATTTAAGTCTGTAAGTGCACATATGAAATTTTTAACCTTCTATGTTCTTGTAATGTAAATAATTATGTGTATTGTTGCTGTGGCCATATAAAAAAAAATAATAGATATATTTAGGTGCCAATGGGGCAAATGGTGAATTCCTCACCGTTTCTCAAGCATGACTATACATACATACGTTTGGAATTCCCTTATAAATGTGTGCAGGTTCGCTCACGATGTTTTCCTTCACTATAAAAAGCAAAGGTTGCACCTATATTCGAATATTCGGGTTTGAATCCCGCTGAGGGCAGATATTTGTGTGATGAACACGAGTGTTTGGACCTTAGTCTTGGATGTCCTATGTATTTATGTATATATCTATCTTTATAAGTAAATATATCGTTGTCTAGTTACCATAACACAAGCTTTGCTTCATTTGGGACTTGGTCAATTTGTGTGGAATTGTCCCAGG
>JACCPG010000672.1:0-107883 GCA_016069955.1 Drepana arcuata | reverse complement strand
AAACGTCGGATTAACTCGAAATTTGGCATACTTATTAAGGACCGATGACAATTCAATATTTTAAACATTTTGACCCGTTATCCTTACTAGGATAATCAGGATCAGCGATTTTTTATATTCATTTTTGCAACGCTAAGCAAAGGTGATGATGCTGATTCGAAAGATAAACTTGATAATACGCTACGTAATAATCGTTAAAATAATCGCTAAAATAATCATTTTCTATTTTTTTGTTGGATTTTCTATAAAAAGTGTATCTTTTAGTTTTTTTTAAACTATTATTTATTTAGAGTTCATGTTTGATAATGTCCTTAAACTTTAGATAAGCATACACAACTTTTTACTCTCTCTCTTTCTGTAGATAGTGGAGAAACACCACGGGATATCGTTAGTGTTGGAAGACGACATACACTTCGTGCCCTACTTCAGGCACAGGTTCCTGCAACTACTCCAGGAGATCAAGCCCCTAGACTGGGATCTGGTGTAAGTTTGCGGCAATATAAACCTTAAGTACAGTGATTAGTCACACCACGCTTTCTTCAGTAAGCTTTTCGGTGAAGGAAAACATCGAGAGTAAACCTGCATACGTTTGAGAAGCAATTCAAAAGCGTATGTATAGTCGTGCTTAAGTAACGGCGATGGACTCGCCATCTGTCACGTTGGCACCTAAATATATCTGGCGGAAAGTGGGTGTGTGGGGACTACCTATACACCTCTGCCTACCCCTTCGGGGACCATTGTGGGAAGGCGAATAAATTTACCAATAAATAAAAAAATTAATTAATAATTATATGTAGAATGAATACATTGAGGAAAAATGAATTTTTCGATTACATGCTTAACTTATGTCTTCATGCCTTCCCATAAGGGTCTCAAGGTCTTAGGGGTAGGCAAAGGTGTAATAAGGCTTTTTTCTGGTGATATATTTTGGTTCCAACTCGCCTCATCCTAGGCATCTATATATCAATGGGGGTACGTGTTTGTGTATTAGCTATTTGTGTTCTAGGTACATAGGAAGGAAGATTCTCCAGGACAGACAGGAGAAGTACGTTACAGAGCACACCACGCGCCCTCTGTATTCGTACTGGACTTTGGGCTACCTTATTAGCGAGAATGGTGCTCGCAAGCTGTTGGACGCAAAACCCTTGGACAAGATGCTCCCAGTCGACGAATTCCTTCCCATCATGTTTGATCAACACCCCAAGTAAGTAACTTTGAAGGCATGTGTAGATCACATAGCATATCATCACGCCGAGTCCCTAACGGGGTAGGCAGAGAGTATAGAGCGCCAGTTCTCTCTAGACTTACACACCTCTTTCGCTTCGTCCGCATTCATCAGTCTCTTCATACATGCTCGTCGGTTTCGAGTACTCTTGACGTTCCCGTCCTTGAGCGTCCGACCGATTTGATCTAGGTTATTGGAACGTGGCCTTTCTCTGCCTCTTTTTGCACACACTTTTGCTTTATATATCTGTTTCGTCTCGTCAGTATATGTGTAGATATTTAACACACACAAATCACTTAGTTATTACCACAATCAGTATTTTTCTTTTGTAAATGTGTAAATGTAACAATTGTTGGTGATTCTAATAAATAAAAGTAAACAAATAAATAAAAAGTATAATAAAAGCCTTAGCCACAGCAACGCGTGGCCGGGTCTGCTAGTTATTTAATAATTGTCTCCTTCGTTCACAGCGAGACGTGGAAATCTTACTTCCCGAAACGCAACCTAAAGGCGTATTCGGCATCCCCGCTGCTGGTCCACCCTACGCACTACACGGGCCAAGAGGGCTACATCAGCGACACGGAGGACTCCACCATCGTACAACCCAAGTACATACCCAAGCAACTCAAAAATGAATTGTAGTAACACGACTTAAGTCTTATAATTACTTACCAATTTTGTGGTCTAAGGCTGGTCGTTTTGTAAGGTAACTGATAGTTTTATCTATATATGTACATACTTATCATCACGCCGAGTCCCTCACGGGGTAGGTAGAGGGATTAGCAGATCTCTCTAGACTTCTTTCGCTTGCATAATCGCGATGTATGCACAATATATATACATTATAGACATATGTATATATATATGTATATACATTCGTCATCATAACGCTAAGAACTGGGCTCTTGTCTCTATTGCAACTCTTTCCATTTGTCTTTCTCCTGATATCTCGTTTTACTTCCTATACGTCGTGACACCTATTGATCTGACTAGCGTATGTTGATCTTGGTCTTCCTCTTCCATTCTTTTCGTCTACTGTTTCCTCATAGGTGGTTTTAAAAGCCATGGTGACCGAGCGGCTCGAGCACTCGGCTCGAGAGATACAAAGATTGTAAGTTCGAATCTCGACTGTATCAATGAGTTTTCCTGAACTTAAGTACAGAGATTGGTCACAACACTAGCTTTAAGGTGAAGGAAAACATCGTAAGGAAACCTGCATACGGTTGAGAAGAAATACAAAAGGCGTATATATCATCGTGTTTGATTAACGGCGGTGGACTCGCCATCTGTCATGTTAGCACTTAAAATATATCTCTGGCGAAAAGTGGGTGTGTGGGTAAACCATCGTGGGGAAATAGAGAGAGAGTCGACCAGTTCTCTAGATTTATACACTTCTATCGCTCCATCCACATTCATCTGTCTCCATATTTCCCATCTTTGGCGTGATGGTATTCATACAAATAAATATGTAATTATTATAATATTAGCAACGTTTTTGCAAAATTTTGATATATATTTTTATTACAATTAAGTGTACTCTATTAGAAATAGTGTTGTTCTTCAAACGCAGTGTTAGTCTTAATATCGTGCAACTAAAATGTTAAAAACATATATATAGTGTTTCGTGTTCTGGTCAAGCGTAATTAAGTACATTTGGCTATTCGTCAATTACATCTGAACAAATTTGGCAGTGACCAATTTGGGCCGGCACATTGAGGCTTGCAAACAGTGTTTTCCGGCCAAGTGCCATATCAGTCAACGATTATTTGCCATAAAGACATAGTCTAGGTTATTTTAGTAATATATGATTGCTAAGGCGCTTGTCTGCGGCCTGTCTTTGTATACTTACAATTTACGGTTTTTTCGTGAGGGTTAAAAAAGAGGCTTCGTTACATGATTTAAAATAATTAATCTTTAATTATTAATATTACAGTGACATACATATTGTTATTTAGATTTTTTTATACTATATTCTTTGATAAAACAAATAATATTTGTTTTTAATAACACTTTTATATATAATAAATTATTATATAAGTGATCGCCAGCATTTTGTTAAAAAATGATTATTAATGATTATACTATAAATTATCATAATTATTGATATGCTTTGAAAATTATGTGCCATGATTGTGTTCCTAATTAATCTCTTTTAATAAATAATAAATGACATATTAATCATTGGAATATCTTTCAATAACGTAACCTACCCGTTTGTACCACATTCCTACTTGATATAAAATTTAACAAAATTTTCGTGCAATGTGTGATCCGTGCAAATATGCTAATGTTTGTAAGAATGTTTGTGCACCCAAAGCGGTACCTGAAGGAGTATCTGGCGAGAAGACTAGAAATAATGTGGCGTGTGAAGCTAGTGAAAAGCTGAAGGAGCAGTGTGAGCTGCTACACCTAAGCCTGACCTCTATAGAGGAGAGAGTAGAGGCCATGAGGGCGCAACTTGAGGAGCTGTCTAGCTCTTGCAAAGAAGAACCCGCGCTAGAGCCTTGCTGCATCAGTGCTAACGAACCGCCCCACTGCGAGTAAATCGTGCAAACATATCAAACCTTTATGTGCATCATGATGTTTTAAAATTTGTAATGACTATTTCCGAATAAAACTACAATACACTTTTCAGTAATATTTTTTATTGAATAAAGAACTTTCGAAAATTTGTCTCTTACATAAGATAGTCATAGTCAACATGGTTATAATTTAGAGTCAGCTAACATTTGGAATAGCAACTCGATGATGGTGCGCGTGGGCCGGCCGGTCATGCCGCGCCGGAGGTAGGACATGTCCTGCCCCTTAGTGTAGGCGACGTTGTACGTGTCGAGGTGGATCCACTGGCTGTCACAGACGAACTGGCGGAGAAACGCCGCGCAGTTAGGCGAGTCGCCGTACACGTCCCGGCCAGTATTGGCTACATCCGCCGTGTGGCAGTCCATCACTCTGTTCTCGTAGAATTTCCAAAGCGGCATTCTCCAGATCCTGTCCCCCGTCTTACTGCTCGCCGATTGCAAGTAATTAAACAGCTCTTCAGAATTGGCGTAACAGCCACACGCCGAGCCGTCGAGAGTTTCTATCAGCTCCTTAGACATGGTGCCTATGTCCACAATAAACTTCGGCCAGTAATTACGCGCGTACACTAAACTGTCTGCGATCAGAAGTCGACCTTCTCTGGACGGGAGCCGAACGTGAATGGACTTTCCATTTGCATTGTAAATGACATCACCAAATTTTGGGCTTTTGCCACTCGGCATTAGCTCACATAGCGGAAGTATGCCTCTTATGTTCACCGGCAGCTTGAGGATGGCTGCGGCTCTGGTTATAGCCAACGCGCAGGCTGCGCCCGCCATGTCGCCTTTCATATACCGCAATTCCGAGCACGGCTTCAAATCTAGACTGCCACTGTCAAAGGTCACTCCCTTACCTATTAATACGATAGGTCGGGTGTTCTCTGTTGCACCATAGTAGCTGATCTCAACATACAGCGGTGGCTGTACTGAGGACTTGCCGACTGCCACGAAGCCACCCATTTCGTGATGGGCTGCCCAGCCTTGCGTCTTCACCTCTACATTTATATCCAACTCACACAACAAGTCGACAGCAATTTTAGCAAAAGCCGTGGGGTTTAGTATATTTGCCGGCATTTCTTGTAAAAAACGAGCCAGGTTCTGTGACTCTGCTTTTAATTTTCCAATATTCCAACCGTCTACATCGCAGTCGTCGTATAGTTCAAGTTTAGATTGGGGCAGCATACGTGTCGAAGCAGGCCTTTTGTATTCCGTGAATTGCCAAATGCTTAGTGCGGCGCCTTCGGCGGCGGCCTCCGCATCTCCAAATGACTCTACATGGATTGATGTAGGATTCAGCGGCAAAAGTGCACTTGCACCACTTCCTGATGCTATTCTTATGGCTTCTTTACTCTCATTCAGCTGTTCAGTTGTATTAAAGGTCAGGCACTCGGAGCCGAGACCCGCCACTGCCACGTAACCGTACGTCGGATCCAAATCGAAAAACACTCTAGATTCTCCTAGCCGGGGGATTGGAGACAACTTTAACATTTTCCAAAGCCTCCCTTTGCTCATTTCATCGTATTTCTCAGCACTGGCGGTGAGGATGGCTTCATTGCCACTAGTCATGTTCTCATTATAGTAAACACCTAGGACGAGGCCCTTGTCCCTGTGCTCGCACTTTTTAGGATCATGCACTTTCCTAGGTGGCGTATAGGGTACGCAGTCAGTACGAGGTTTTCTAAATTGAGATATGAATCGAACATATTTTGGAGTAAAATTCCGTACTGTTAGCCGTATATGTAACATGATAAATTTGTAAAAAACAGATTTTCGAAAAAATACAACAAGGATTTATGACTGCATTGCCTACTAGATTTGAAATTTTATTTTTAAGAATAATTATAGACGTTTGGACGATGCATAAGTTTATATTACACAAGTAAATCCACATAATCACATAACATTCGATGCTCACACTACAACCAGATTAACACAAAATGTCTTTTTGAAATGGTCAGGAGGTCTTTTTTATCCAGCTTGGGGTATGGCGCTGCGCCCACTCAGGCATATTAAGCAGGATGGTCTCCTGCAATTGACGATAGATGATGAGTATCAGGAAAGGAATGGCGAGCCTCTCATCTTTGAACAAGTACACCCAGAACGCTAGTAGCAGCAGGCACACGTCCACCGTGTAGTCTATCGCCGACCTAACTTTTATCTTTGCTTTCTCCTCCAACTCTTGGTAGTCAATGGGGATCACAATCGTCGCCCGTTCGGTCTTCTTTAAAATCACTTGCTGTGTACATTTCTTTTCTGGTGTTATTTGTATTTTCTGAGGCTTAGACTGTAATTCTTTTGCTTTATTGGCTTTATGAGTGTTTGTGGGTACTTCCTTTATCTTAATCGGTTTCTCTATTGAATTCTTTAACTTAGATTTATTGGCAGCCACTGGGTTGTTGGCTGTTGCGTCAGAAACAGGTTTTCTGGCTCTGGCAACTTTCTTCTCTTCTACAATATCTTGTTTTTCGTTTAGTTGTTGTTTCTCAGCAACATTTTTCAAGTCGTCTACATTAAGATAAATAGGTGTTACAGGTCTCTTGTGACTTCCATATTCTTTTACAATGTTTCCGTAATAATCAATTACCGTCCTGCCTTCATCTGTTACTTTGTCTTGGAATTTCTCTGCTTTATCAGGCAATTTAGGTTTTTCGCTGGTCAAATTGTCAGTTTGTAATCTAGGTTCTTTTTTGCTTAGTAGTTTTGGGAAAGTAAAAGGTTTCTGAATAGGCATTTTCGTTATCTTTTTCAAAATTGTCATCTTTTCCTCTTTTTTTGGCTTGCGCTCTATGTTTGTAATGCCATCTGGCTTTAGGGTATTAATCATCTCTGGGACATTAGTTTCACGTCGTTTTAATATAGGTTTTGGTACGAAGCTTGGATCAGGCAATGGCAGTGGCTTGAGTGGTTCCATTGGTTCTTCTTCTTCCTCCAGGAACTCCCTGCCGGGGGAAGGACGTGCGAGCTTATCTCTAGGGTTATATGTATTTTCTTCATTTGAGTACTGGCTACGTCTATCCATCTCTCCATTAAGACTTCCTTCGTCCGAATAATCTTCGTCGGAAGAAATAGTGCTGGCCGTATAGTCTTCATCGAATGACATTTGTTGCCATCTACCTTCAGAAGTCATCGAGTCCTGTGATAGTTGGCGTGAATTGTACTTGTACTCGGTATCCTCAATAGAGTCAGACTTGATGATTATCTCGGGTAGTTTGCTTGTGCCAACGAGATTGTCGCGCAGCTTTGTGTCTCGCTCGTGAGAGTGTCGTTTGTCGTTACTGGGCGGAATGTCAATGTGTTCCAGTTTGGTTTTCTCCTGTTCTTCTTTCATGGCGACGGCCTTGAAGACCCGGGCCATAGCGCGCTCGTGCAGTAGCTCTGTCGAACTGACTGCGTTACGCAGTGGCCTGAACGGCGTCAAGTTGCGGGTACTCAGCTCTGGTGACGACAGCGACAGCGGTGGCGGTGACAACACATCCGGGTCCAATTGTAGCGAGTGACGCTTTTCTGGAACATTTATGTAAAATGTCAACACTATAACTATTTCGGCTCAAGTAACCAGTAATGTAACTCAAAAAATTTCTCAAAAATATGATTCGAAAAAATGGTCTTCGCAATTAAGTAAAAATGCATTGCATGTTGATTTCATTGCATTGGCGTAGTCATAATTAAATTGACTCGTACTCAAGTAGATTTCGTTTAACTTAATTTAAGTAGAATTCTAATTTTATTGTTGTTCGAATGAAAATATCATAATGACATTGTAATAAGGCGTTTATTCGCTCATTAGTTAAATAACGTTTGACACATTTTCATTAGAAATCGCAGGAGCTGTTTTAATGAGTGATGTATGGTATGTGTGGTGAATGCTTTGGTAGCACGCGTCGACCGAGGCAGTAGCTATGACCGTTGGATATTTATAGACCAAATGCTCCATAAGCGACATACCAATTTAATTTTGTATGTATATATCAAAAACTGCCTTAGCGTTATACACCAGAGTTCGTTAATATGTTTACGTTTCAGGTATATTTTTAGATGCACACGTTCTGTAGCTGCGAGTGAACTAGATTTTCCCATCGCTATAGACAATACACTGCAAGCAATAGGCCTGTAGGTTTGAGAGCTTTTAAATAGTCGCATAGCCACTGTATTGTAATATCACAGTATATAATCATAACAGAATATATTTCGCCTTGGTATGGTTTTACAGATAAAAAGAAGCGACCCTTAACCAAATTATTTCGCTACTGCACTCATGAGTCCACACAATCGCTTAGTTATCTTTTCATAGATTCTGTTTAGATTCATATTGTTCAGTAACCATATAACGATAGTCCAGCCACCAATTGAAATTAAAGAAATCAGGATAATAGGTGCAGTGCCATGTCGTGCTATTGTAATCTTGATTCAGGACTGTTTAAGCGGATATTATATGTCAGATTCAGATATACGGCCTATCAATTTGGCTTATTGGATTCTAGATTTATGTCATTACCTTAAATATCTATCTTATTTTAAATAATTGTATGCTTACCAGTTTTATCGACCGAATTGCGTTGTTCCGGGTATAGTACGAGCATGAACTCGCCGCTGCCCGTCGGGTCCTTTGAGGAGTTCTTGTTGGGCTGCCGCTGAGGGGTTCCCGCAGCCTGTTGTTGCGCTCGCTTGCGGCGAGGTGCCGGCGACACCGGCGCACAGTCTGCGTGCGCCTCGCCTTCTTTCGCCAGCGATTCGCCGTCCCGAACCAGGGCCTCGTTGATAATCCTTGACTCTACTGCGAGGAACTCCATATCCACGGCTCGGCCCGGAACCCGCACCGCAGCTGACTCCTCGCTCGGTGCGCTCATACCATATGGACTCTCTGCCTTTACGCGAAATCTGTACTCACTCCCCTCAATCAAGTCAAACAGTGTGACGTTTGTCTTTCGACTAGTGGTTGCTTTAAGCCACACGTTCCACCCGCTCCGGTAATACTCAACCACGTAGTTCCCGATGCGACATCCACCATCGTCTTCGGGCGGCTGCCAGTCCAATGATACAGACTTGTCTACCTGACGAGTGACGGACACGTGCCGAGGCGGGTCTGGCGGCGCTGTTATTGTCACCAAGAAAGCGGCCATGTCTTCACCTATTGAGTTCTTCGCGTGGATTTGATACTCGCCACGATCGCTCCGGCGCGCTGTGTGGATCTTTAGTACAGAGAATTTTGGAGTGTTCGATACCTCCACCCGATCATCGCAGACAATGGGCTGCCCGTCGTGGTACCACGCCACGGTAGGAGTTGGTTTTCCGACTATAGTAGTTTTCAAGAATACAGTTTCATTTATTTCGTACAACAATCCATCCTCGTACTGGCGCGGGTAACGTAGTTTTGGGGCCGCTTCCAACGATAGGCGCGCCTTCGTGACGGCGTGACCTCCGCGATTTGTGGCGGTACATTTTATTTCTCCTTCATCGCTTGGAAGAGTTTGGTGAAAGACAAGAACACTGGTGGACTCGTCAGTGGTAATAGCCGTCCTGCGGCTGCTGAATATCTCGTAGTCATCCTTAAACCATGCAATAGTTGGGGTTGGCGTGCCCGTAAAAGAGACACGGTACTCAGTCTGATCATTTTCGAGGGCGGTGATATCTTGTAGGTATTGGAGGAAGACGGGAGGCTCGTGTGAGGGGCGGTCGGGGCTAACGGTGAGGACATCGGAGATGGGGCTGAAGTCAGAGCGTCCGACCGCATTAAGGGCGGCGACACGGAACTGGTAGCGGTGCGGCGGTGCCAAGCCGGACAGGACCAGCTCAGGACGCAGCACCAGCGGGGGCGACGTGCGAAGCCAATCCGCTGAGCCTAACCGGTTGCACTCCACCTGATACCCTCGTAGTGGCGCGCCTCCATCATGCACGCCAGGTCCCCATCGTAGTGTAATCGCGTTCGGTTCCTCCTCCGATAAAATCGGTATTATCTCCGGCTTTCCTGGCGCTGCCGGTCGACCTGGAATGTCAATCGTAATTGGCTAAACATTTTGAAAGTTAATGCTATACGAAATCGGTCACTAACCGCTTCTAGACACAAAGGCGTTTGGCATAAAACACCTAACAAAATTAGACTAGTGATTATCATTACATGAACTCGGACGTTCTCTTACGATTTGTTTTGTTGTGCCACGCTTTAGGAACCGCAGCGAGCAATCTTTTAAAAATAGAAATAGAATCGGGGGGGTCGGCTGGTTATAAGGGGACAGCGACTGGTGGCGGCGCTTGGGGCGAGTGGAATGTGGTGGCGGAATTACCTGCGGACTTCCAGTGTACGTTCTTTCTGGGCTTGTTGGGTGCGTGTGAGGCGGAGTGGTGGTTGCCCATGGCGGCGGCGACGCGCGCCGACACACTGAGCTGGGCGTGCGCCCCACTCCACCCCGCACCCCCCGCGCCGCCCGCCCGCGCGCTGGGAATAACTCGGTACCGGCGCGCCGCCGCCCGCCCGGATGCGATCTTGATATCTTTGATCGATGGCTGTTCATTAACGATCGTCGATGGGTTACGACCTTTGGCGCATGAATCGATGATGGGCATCATTCTATGACAAGGAAATAATTGACCGGGCCAAATATGTAACGTGTCTGTCTGTCCTTACAATTTCCGCAATTTTTAAATTCCCTCGAATTCGATATATCGAATTTAAACCCATTGATGGGTTTCGATATCGTATCGATCATCGTAAATTCGATATATTACGGTTCCTGAAGTTCATTTTTGAGTGTAAATTATAAACCTATATCATACTTACAACGGATTAAATATAACACTTAAATATGTGACTGGCGCCATCTAACGAGTCTCTTACAAATTAATGTAACGAGAAAAGCTTCGAAGAATTGGGTGCCAAGTTTCATCACACAATCACAGTTTTAGTTTAGGCATTAAGTTGTTTCTCAATGTCGACAGATGGCGTGAGCAGTACCTTCTGACCACAATATTAATAATTCGGTCGCGCTTTGATCACTGAGGTTTTCTGTATGTGGCGTCATGACTATTTAATTTGACAGTAACTCATCTCAGTAAACTTAATTTTTTATTCGTCAATTATCCTATTCGTTTATAAATGTGCTCTGATAAATGGATTCGTATGAATTATAAATGGGATTTGTGGGGTTGTGTTTGCCGTTGTAGCAGACGTCAACGGTGCGAACTGCGATGCGATACTCATTTTTCAGTTTTCATAGGGCTCCCACGCAACGTCGCGTCCAATTATTGATGAATCCCGACTCTAACATGTTATAAGTAAATTATTTATATACGTGACCAGCCGTGATCGCCATTACTCAAGCACGACTATACAATACATACGCCTTTGAGTTGAGTTCCTTCTCAAACGTATTCAGGTTTCCTCTCGATGTTTTCCTTCACCGTAAAGCTCGTTGTGTGACTTATCATTGTATTTAAGTTCAGAAAAACTCATTGGTACAGTCGGGATTTGAGCTTGCGATCTTTGTGTCGCAGGTTCAAATCCCGACTACTCGAACCACTCGACCAACACGGCAACATTTTATATTTTTTGATTAAATATAAATACTGAGAAAGCTTTAAGTGTAGCGCTCTTATCTCTCTGCCTAGGCCGCAAAGGACTCGGGCGTGATTATTTATACATACATACATACATATCATCACGCCAAGTCCCTCACGGGGTAGGCAGAGAGTATAGAGCGCCAGTTCTCTCTAGACTTACATACCTCTTTCGCTTCGTCCACATTCATCAGTCTCTTCATACATGCTCGTCGGTTTCGAGTACCCTTAACGTTCCCGTCCTTCAGAGTCCGATCTATTTGATCCAGGTAGTTGGAACGTGGCCTTCCTCTGCCTCTTCTTGCACACACTTTTGCTTTGATTGTGATTATTTGATAGTGCGTAATTAAATATGTAGATAAATATACAAAATCTATACGAACCTTGGTTACTAAGTGGTTTGAATAGTAGACCGTGAAAATAAGGTGACGCGTTTGAACCTCACTTACCTTTATCATAGTAGTTCGCCTACCTTTATCATAGTACACCACTAACGAAGGAAAATATAGTGAAGAGGTATGCAAGTTTCATACGTACCTTTAAAGGTATGTTCTTCAGATGGAAAACATCGAGAGGAAACCTGCATACGTCTGAGAAGAAATTCAAAGGCGTATGTATAGTCGTGCTTGAGTAACGGCGATGGACTCGCCATCTGTCACGTTGGCACCTAATATACCTCTGGCGGAAAGTGGGTGTGTGGGTATTACCTATACACCTCTGCCTACCCCTTCGGGGACCCTTGTGGGAAGGCGTGAGGATATATTATTATTTATGTTCTTCAGAAATGGCGACAGACTCGCTTGATTCTGTCACGTTGGTAATTAATACTGATATTGCGGGGCAAACAGAGTGCTGTTGAGATACCTTTCCATGTCCCTTCCTGGAGAACGCGTGAACAAATACGCAATATACAACATAAGCCTTATGGTTTCGTCTGCTAACTAGGATAATTTAACTGCGCAAGAACTAACTGGATGGTTCAACGGTAGGTAATTATGATTATTAGCCTGCGCTCGTTGTGCGATGGCATTTGGCATTTCAACACATTCTCTTATTTACTATTTCCAAACGCTTTTTCAGAAACATGTACCAGGAGACATAATGTCTGCTTCACTCAACAATAGTTTTTAAGATTCTTCATGTTTTTTTACCGACATCGCAAAAGTAGGCTGTATACTATTCGGTGGAAGATGTATGGGTTAATAATATCTTGTATAAATAGTAGTTAGTCGTAGGTACTAACTGGTATAGATAGTGCCATCCATGAAGACGCGCCCTCCCACTATTCTTCTTCATATGTATCTGTACTAATATTATAAAGAGGAAAAAAAATTATGTAAGTATGTTTGTAACGCATTGGCTAAAAGAGTACTGGATCTATTTCAAAAATTCTTTCACCATTGGAAAGCTACATTCGCCTTGTGACATATAGGCAATATTTTCTTTTATAAAAAAAAATATCTCCACCCGTGCGAAGCCGGGACGGACCGCTAGTCTTATATATAATATATGTCGCTATGTCGCAAGTGACACTATGTTAATAAAAAAGCAGTACCAGGTTTACTCACTCCTGTCCTGTCATCTTGTTAGCATAATATGATGCTCTTTCGGTCTTCAAAAGACAGGCGACGTGGTAGGGTAGGGTAGGGTAGGGTATGTTTTACTCCAGAAAAACGAACTACCAAAATAGTTACTCATAACTTCTCTACGGACTTCCTCACTGTGCGGTTAAACTGCCATACAATGTTTAATTTTGAATCAAAAGAGAAATACATAATTTGATCATAACGATAGTGACGGGCCAGTGAGATTCTAAGCAAAGCTCGGGCCGACCTACATATACTGGACCAGCGCCAGAGCACAAATACCAACCTAACGCGACCACCACTCGCTCTCAAGGTGACTTTGTACACACATGAACGCAGCAACAACATGTAACTGTACACTACACGATATTATAGCCCCTATTCCGAAAATATAAAGTCGCAGATGGCGTGTGTGCAAATGATCAACGAACAATCTATTTTGGTTGTTGTACGCTTCGACTTTCGAGTAGGAGTATCTCGATGGTACGAGCTTTGATATTGTTAAGTAATTGATGTAATGTATATGTAATACAGAGGATGGATGGATGTATGTTTGTTATTCTATAAATTGCCAATGGCTGAGTGACTGCATGGAATTCAGATTGGAGGTAGCTTATAACCTGGGCTGACTCGTTATCCCGAAGAAATTGTTTTCATGGGATCTTTGAGCTGCAGGTATGCTAGCTGCCCTTAAGGTATTTTCAATGGGTTTCAAGGTAAGCAATTATGGAACATACTGCTGTTACTGATCTCAACGAGAGGAAACCTGCATACGCTTAAGAAGACATTCAAAGGCGAAGAAAGAAAAAGAATAGTCGTGCGTAATGGCAACGGACTCGCCATCTGCCACGTTAGCACCTAAAAGATATCTATGGCGGAAAGTGGGTGTGTTGGAACTACCTATACGCTTCTGCCTACCCCTTCGGGGACCGTTGTGGAAAGGCGTGAGGATATATTATTATTATTATTCAAGGAAATATTTTCTTTACTATTTGGTTCTTTCCCGACATGAGAGTTCAAAGAAGAATATCCATGAGGGTAAATAAGTATAGTAGATTAGATTGCTTATAAGATTTATATCAAAATGGACTTTAAATTCTCACCAACAAAAATATACATTGAATATTTACTCAATATTATGTATTGAAATATTTTGTACTAAACTAAAGAGCCGTGGTGGCCGAGTGGTTCGAGAAGTTGCCTGCGACGCAAAGGTCGCAAGTTCGATTCCCGACTGTACCAATGAGTTTTTCTAAACTTAAGTACAGTGATTAGTCACACCACGAGCTTTACGGTGAAGGAAAACATCGAGAGGAAACCTGCATACGTCTGAGGAGAAATTCAAAAGGCGTATGTATAGTCGTGCTTGAGTAACGGCGATGGACTCGCCATCTGTCACGTTCGCACCTAATATACCTCTGGCGGAAAGTGGGTGTGTGGGTATTACCTATACACCTCTGCCTACCCCTTCGGGGACCCTTGTGGGAAGGCGTGAGGATATAATAATAATAATAATAATTAAAAAAAAAAAACTAGCTGTGCCCGCGACTTCGTCGGCGTGGACGGCTTTTTTATCTTTCGTAAAATGTTTTTTTTTTCAATAAAAAGTATCCTATGTTACTTCTAATACCTCCAAGAATATGTGTACAAAGTTTTATGATGATCTCTTAAGTAGTTTTTACGTGAAAGCGTAACAAACAAACTTACATTCACATTTATAATAAGTAAGATTTAACGATGTCGGTGGTCCGTCCGGATTTTCAATCTGTCGTAGATTTTCAATTCCATTCCATATTTTCACATTTCAATTCCATAAAAAGGTATATTTAAAAGTAGGTGCCCACTTACACTGCTGTAGGTAAGAATCTGGACAGGAAATATGTTCTGTGTGCAAAATACATTTTAATATAACTTTCCGTTTCCTCTACTCGCTCCGGAAAATTCAGTTTTGTCATACTGTGAAGCTTTGCATTTCGATTGTGTGTAATGTTAAGGCAACTTTGGTTGCGAAACTCATTCTACTTCCCGCAACAGTATCTAAGAATCCATTGAACATACATTTAAAGTCAAATTTAAGTTATGGTGGACTCGTCTGACTTTCTTTTTTTTT
The DNA here is from genome assembly GCA_016069955.1 of Drepana arcuata. Taxonomy (NCBI): domain Eukaryota; kingdom Metazoa; phylum Arthropoda; class Insecta; order Lepidoptera; family Drepanidae; genus Drepana; species Drepana arcuata. The sequence continues at coordinate 92,835 of JACCPG010000672.1, read as the reverse complement.
ATACCATTTGCTTGGGAAACAAGCATGCGGCCTGTCTGATAGTAAGCGGTTACCGCCGCCTATGGACGCTTGCAACAATAGGGGTTTCACTCGCGCGTTGCCGACTCTGCAGGAATCTTTTCGCACCCTTCTTGAAGAACTCCAAACCGACTGACTGACACGTCGGTGCCTTTAATACTATATCTCCGGAGAAAAGTGTGTGTGCCTACTCATTCGGGGACTTGGGTATTATGCATAAATCACCACGCCGAGTTCCTCACGGGATAGACAGGGTGAGTAAGGATTCTTTCTGGACTTATAGACTTTCGTTTCATCCACAACTATGAATGTTTATGTAATATGAAATGTTTGATTATCAAGATGTCATGACTTGTGCATGGTGCCAAAGTACTTTTACAGCATGTTTGTAAAAGCGTTATTTATCTACCGAATTTGATTTCAACAGATACATTATCAAAGTCTAAGTGTACGTGCTACAAAATCTTAATTTTCTTTCAATCCGAAGGCAATAAGTTAATCCCTAATGGAAATAAGCTAAGCTGAGCTGATTGCTAGGTACCTGTCCCGGCTCAAGCGCTTTGTACGGGCATATTGGTTTAATTTTAATATTGCAGAAGGCTCCGGATTGGCACTAAAATAAAGTGTGCAATTTATGTCCACAGGGATGTCGCAGCGTGCAAAATATGGGACGGACTCCAGACGCTGTTGTGTGACATAGCTAGTCGTTATGTCGACTTTATGTTAAGCCTATTTCTAAATCACATGTGCCCGCGACTTCGTCCGAGTGGAATTTTACAAAAAAGTTTTTGTTTAGTTTCTAAAATAAAAGTAGCCTAAGTTACTCCTTTTTACATCAGCTATCTGCCGGTGAAAGTCCCGTTAAAGTCGGTCCAGACGTTTCAGAGGTTATCCGGAATAAACAGACCGACACAGGCAAAATTTAACAAAAAAATATATTGGTTTATGAATCGTGTATACATCCACATGCATTTGGTATAAAGCGGTTATTTTAATATTACAAATAAAGTATGTACGCCTAAACGCAATAACGCGAAATACAAAAAAAGATCTGAGCAGATTTGAATGGTGATGTCTCTGTCAGTTAGATATTCTATCTAGGATGGTCTCGGTTCTGACTATGATTATAATTACTTAACCTTGGCCAGTAGAGTATATATGTTGTTAACACTATGTCACTTTTATTAATACTCTAAAAGATATGTCAAAGGTTAAAAAAAAAGTCGCTGCTAAGCCGCCGTTCAACCGTGGCTCGCACTACAGCAAATAGAAATTAACAGCGCCAACTCTCTTTCAAAATTGTGTCTAATTTAATTTATTGCATTCCTTACGAAGCTGAGGAAGGTAGAATTATAACATGTACATATATTAGTATACTCAGCGGTCCGGTCGATTGAGATGAAAGAAATTCTGGCAATTGGCGCTCATTATTCGTGGCGTAATCTTGTTATTAGAAGCTATTGAGCATGGTAAATGATTAGAGTAACAACAACTTGTTGTCGATGTTTCTAGGACACCAAAATTATTTTTATGTTTGTATTTCAAGCAGCACTATTAGTCATAAGTATCTACCCAGAAAGTTCGGAGCTTCGATGAATTGAGATTCATTAAAACGCCGCTGTGGTTTGTCACCTGTAAAGTCAGGACCGGGGCTTCAAACTCCGGCGGTCTGTAGCAACGTGCGTTTCAGAAATTTCTGTAAAGTGATTTTCACTAGTTTCCAGGGACGGGAAAAGCTCGTGAGTAAACCAGCAAAGGAATTTCAAAGCCGTTTAAATCCTTTCTTAATATTATAAATGTGAATGTAAGTTTGTTTGTTACGCTTTCACGTAAAAACTACTTAGCCGATCATCATAAAACTTTGTACACATATTCTTGGAGGTATTAGAAGTAACATAGGATACTTTTTATTGAAAAATTTTTTTTTTTTATGATAGATAAAAAAGCCGTCCACGCCGACGAAGTCGCGGGCACAGCTAGTAATATTATAAATGTGAATGTAAGTTTGTTTGTTACGCTTTCACGTAAAAACTACTAAACCGATCATCATAAAAAAATTTACACATATTCTTCTAGGTATAAGAAGTAACATAGAAATTTTACGAAAGATAAAAATGCCCTCCACGCCGACGAAGTCGCGGGCACAGCTAGTAAATAATAAATGAATACCTTGGAAAAATACCACATAAATTAACCTAGTCTCAAAGTAAGCAAAGCTTGTATTATGGTAACTAGACAACGATATATTCACTTATATAGATAGATATATACATAGGACATCCAAGACTAAGGTACAAATACTCGTGTTCATCACACAAATATCCGCCCTCAGCGGGATTCGCACCCGCGACCTCAAGTTTCGCAGTCAGGAGCTTGAAAAAAAGTAGTACAACTTCATGATGGCAACGGACGCGCCACCTATTACGTTGACACCTAACACCACTGCGTACCCCATAGGGGATTCGTGAGGACATGCGTGAATGTAGTCATATACACTTCTTTGCACTTTTCACTTTAACAAGTTAACGGGGGTAAAAAGATAATTTATTTCGTATGTTTTTTTCCTGCCAAGTTTTTCTTGGAAACCATGTTAGCGGTAATTTTCATATAAATAATATTACTAGCTATGTCCCTCAATGATACATGATTAGTACTGAAGTGGTAGGCAGAGGCGTGTAGGTAGCACCCATACACCCATCTTTCGCCGGAGATATATTTTGGGTGCAAATATGACAGATGGCGAGTCCATCGCCGTTACTCAAGCACAGTCGTGCTATCGTCGTATGGATACATACGCCTTTGAATTTCTTCTCGAACAGGTGCAGGTTTCCTCTCGATGTCTTCCTTAACCGTAAAATTCGTGGTGTGACTAATTACTAGTTCAGATATGTAAGTTTGGTAAAACTGATTGGTGCGGAATTCGAACTTGCAATCTCTGTGTTGCAGACAACTACTGGAACCACTCGGCCACCACGGCTCTAATAGTGTTCAAATAAGCTCTGTATTACGTTGAATATTTAACCTTTTTTCAATTTACATTTACATTGAACAAAACATCTCGAATTTAGAACGTAGGTATATGGTGCAAGTTCGCTTCATACACGTACATACATATGAACATACATTTGACCTTCGATGTGACACAAAAGTCAAGGGGATAACATATGGTGTTAATTGACGACAAATGTATGATGTATATATATGTATGATATTGATAAATTTTAATGGTTTAATATTATTGTGTGGAACGACGGCGATATTAGTAACTATGATTATACTTAACTAGTGGTTTAAGTAGTCGGGAAATCAAGATTGGCAGTTCTAGCCCTGTCGGTCAGTACCCATGAGTTTTACTGGACGATAGCACTATTTATAATACCACATGGTTCCACAATTAAAAGTGGTTACCCTATCGTGGACCCTTGTGATGTGAGAAGGTAACGATACAAAAATGATATATATGTATGTCACGACGTTTCACTTTAGGAAAATTTCATTATTCGCTCTATACTTACTCAACAAACGTACTAGCTAATGAAAAAAAATACAAATCGTATTGGTCTTCCCTGAGGTTAGGTTAGGTTAGGTTAGACAAGACAGGACAAGACAGTTAGACTAGGTTAGGTTAGACCTTACAAACAAACACTGCCTCTCTATAGAATTAGTACCTATATATTCTAAACGGTAGCGTAGCTTGGAAGAAAAGTAAGAGGAAGCCCACATTCTAACTACTTAGGCTAAATTGATCGGACAATTAAGGATGGGAACGTCAAGAGTACGAGAAACTGTCGAGCATATATGAAGGGGACTGATGATTGTAAAGCAAAAGACGTCTGAACGTGGATAGAACTGGCTCTCCACTCGGCGTGATCACACGAATGTATGGCGTGAAAGCAAAACTGTACGGAGATGCTGAGAATCTGTTAAGGCAGTGTGAGTTGTAAACGCTAAACTCTTATCAGTCACAGTCGCGCGCTAGGGTTCTCCTTAGTAGCGTGGGTGTCTCTATCCACGGTTTTCAATAGCAGATAACAGGAATAGCACGGCGCGTGGGTGGAAGACATTTTTCCTCGTAAAAATTAATTTGGACATATTCACACAAGCAAGTGCCCCAGATTGTGATATTAATATTAGGTACTCACTTGTCATTGTCGCCCACCGAGGGTATTCCCTTACTTACTGAGACTCCACAAGAGGTTGTACAGTCTGAGGGCCCACACATAGAGTAGATATACTAGCTTTTTAAATTTTAACACTACCGAGCTCAATTTTGGTCTACTAAGTCCAACCAAAAAATTATAAATATTAATGTTTTGGTTAATTATGATTTCCTATGATGTTATTACTTCTGATGTGGCTCTATTGCTCGTGTACTTTTAAAATATTATAATAATTTTGAACTAACTGTTAAATAAGTATATGAATTTTATTAATATACGGAAAGTGGTTCCTCATACCATACGGACATTAATTTCATTATCATTCATAATCATCAGAGAAACGAACCCGTGCTATTTCTGGATGATAATATAAACTTCTCGCGACTCAGAAGTCGCGTGGTTAGAGCTCCTAACTGCGAAACTTGAGGTCGCCGGTTCGATTACCGCTGAGGGCAGATATTTGTGTCATGAACGCGAGTATTTGTACCTTAGTCTTGGATGGCCTTTGCATTTATCTATATAAGTAAATATATCGTTGTCTAGTTACCATAGCACAAGCTTTGCTTAATTTGCGGATATGTCAATTTGTGAGGAATTGTCCCAAGGTATTTATTTTTTATGCTTGGGCCTATAGGCTACGATAGCCGCTTAACATCAGGTGGGATTGTATTGTATTGTATTGACCTTGTTGGCCACTTTGTAGTACAAACAAAAGAAAAAGATTTCTTAAAAGATAAGACGTCAAAATTACTTTAATCTTTTAGTAAACAAAAAATCATGAGTGACTACCAACCAATATCCTTCTTCCGACTAAATAAACGATCAATATCTCCCTGTGGTGACCATAACTCAAGACTGCAGGTTGCAGGGTGCACAAATTATTTTTCTTCGAACTTAAATACAGCGAGTGCGTTAAGGTAAAATAATAATAAATAATAGTTTAAAAAAAACTAAAAAAATACACTTTTTATAGAAAATCCAACAAAAAAATAGAAAATAGTGATTATTTTAGCGATTATTTTAACGATTATTACGTACGATTATTATCAAGTTTATCTTTCGAATCAGCATCAGCACCTTTGCTTAGCAGTGCAAAAATGAATATAAAAAATCGCTGATCCTGATTATCTTAGTAAGGATAACGGGTCAAAATGTTTAAAATATTGAATTGTCATCGGTCCTTAATAAGTATGCCATATTTCGAGTTAATCCGACGTTTTGAAGGGGGTTAAAATCATGTTCAAAGGTTCCGTTACATATAACATACAAACATACCAACATACATACGTCTCAAGCTAATAAAAGCGTATTAACAATCCAAATCTCACATAACCTCCACATAAAGCAATATACGTGTGGCAGTTTTGTTTGTTTAATTAAATACTTGTTCGAATTCTCATCTGACTATTCAAATTCTGACAAATTGCTCATCTAAGATTAATATTCTATTGTTTGCCACCTACCCACTATGGTGCTCGGAAAACATCATGGAATATCCCTGGTCCTTATACATTGCTGTTTTACTGAAACTCCAATGTTAAACGTTCCATTGCAGGCTGTCGGTGGAAGCCCAATTCTGTCTCGTTCAAACCGTACTCTGTGCACTCGCGACAAACCATTAAGATTATTTTAGAGGACCACCTCAGAACAACGCAAATAGTTTGAACAAATGCCAAGTAAACGGGCAATATTCCAATGTAGCTGTGATTTTGTACTAGAATGAATTTCTGAAATTGCAGCCCATAAAATGATTGTTATATATTTATAGCCATCTCGGTCCCACATCTGGGCAAAATTACCTCCTCTCTTTTCAACCCCCGAGCGCTATTTCCAACCATTTGTTCAGGTGCTTGTCCAGATGATTAAGACGATAACTAAAGATGCTGAGCTTGTAAGCAACGCTATTAATTTTGTTTCCAAATTACTCTATAAAATAGCTAATATAAATAATACATTTTAAGAATGGATAAATAATTGCAACAGATTTCGTCATTGACGTTTGTCATATTTAGCCTGCCCTAACCTCCAGTTAAAACCATTGCTCCAGGGCCGTCTCAGAGGGAGGTTATTTTTATAAAAAGTAAAATTACATTCTATAGGCTATAAATAACATTGAATAGTGTAACAAACAAGTAGGTTAATTTATATAGGTACGTGTGCTTTTAAATGTTTTTGTGATAAATTTACTTGTCTCATTAGCCAATGAGCTTAAAGACCAAAAACCACAATAATTATAATATATCTTTTTAATTTGCTTATTTACTTTGATGAACTTAATATGTGTATATATGTGGTTTCTAGTCTCGTTAAAAAAATGTATCCAAAACTACAGCAGCTCGCTAAAAATGCTGTATCTCATTTCAAATTAGGGATGTAACGATACCGATACCGATATATCGATATGCCGATATATCGGCATCGCCGATTAAAATACAGCCGATACAATGAGCTCAGTTGCTTCAGAACGTCTTTCTTCAACTGCAGGCCTCATACAAAATGATTTGCGTAACAGATTAGTATCCTAGTAATTTGAATAAACTTTGTTTCCTTAACAAAAATCTTCCTAAAGTGAACTTTGATTAATAATATTGATTTACTTTTGATTTGATTCCTTGATAAATGTTACCCAAATAAATTCTGATATGATATTTTACCTTTTTTTTTTCATTATTTTTAATATTTTTAATTTCCATTTTTGCGACACTTTACAGAATTGAGTGTCTATTTATTCTATGTAACATTAGTAAGTTTTATGCATATAAAGTACATCATTCTTTATTTACTGGGTGTATTTACTACTAAGCCATCGATATCGGTATCGGTATCGGCAAATTAATGTATCGTTACATCCCTATTTCAAATATGTATTGTGTTAAATTAGAATTTCTACATACTAATAAAATCATAAATACTAATGAGCTGTCATTAATTAGTAGGTATGATTTACGACAAGAAATATTTATTTACTTAAAATAACGTGAATACAGTTCATTAAGAAAATACTGACGAAAATAAGATATACCTAAATGTTCGCAATAAATCCACGGGCAATTGGGCACTTACAAAAAATATACCAGTTTTTATTCGTACACTTATACATCTATTTGGACTCGACGATTGAGTAGATGCAGTAGAAAATTGTTAGTAATTCGGTGATTTAACTTCTCGGCTTTCTTTGATCATCATATTTTTAAAAGCTGGTAATGTCAAGTCACATCAAGTACATCTCTGATGCAATTCCTTCTAATGGCCTATCTGTCCAGCTCAATCTATTTAACTTCTCTACCCTTTCGACCAGTCCAGTCGATTTTCTTCGTCCTTCAATAGCCTACCCATAATCATAATCACCAGTGGTATGCGTTGATGAAAAAACAACGGAATCTTCACTTCAAAACTCATGCTGTCCAAATGATTGCAGACGGGGACCGTGCGATCTTTACGTTGCTATGGAAACCGCCCGAGTGATATTAATTGCTCGTAACCACTTCCCATCAGACGTAGACTTGAATGACCTTCATAATTATATTATCTAGGTCTAAATTTAAGAAAATGGCGAGAGGAAGTCTAGCGGTTACGAAGCAGCATTGAGACCGCAGTGGATATGGTTTACATTAGACGTGTTATTCCATTCACCACAATAGGTAACGGATTTATGTTTGAATTACAATCGTTAAAACCTCTTTCTAATAAAACATTTATTTGGCTTATAGCATCATCGGTTACGTGAGCAAAGTTTAATTACTGTGTTTTCTTTGTTTTCCAGCTGTCGTTAACTGTGTCATATATCAACTGGAATCCATAAAATTATAATAGGTACCTACCATCAAAAAATACAGAACTCTCGCTGTGTATTTTTTGTTTCAGCAAATCGAGTGTCGTTCAGCTGTTTTACGCGGACGTTCGTGACATTTTTATCGCTCTGAAATATTGCCCCCGATGGCATATAAGCTGGACTTTGTTACCTACACTTGTCATGTTTTATTCTGCGTTCATACGAGCTACATACAAATAATAAATCATATTTATGTATATATCTTCACTTCTTCCAACAGGGTAGTAGACTTAATGGACGAAGGGGTAGTAAAGGTATAACAAGCCTATATACTCGCCAGAGATGTCTCTAGATGGCAACGCGACAGATGACGAGTCAATGAGTGATATAAGCACTGAAATTTACTTTAATAAATAAATAAATATATTTGTTTTCTCTCAAACGTATGCAGATTTCCTCTCGATGTTTCCCTTAGCCGAAAAGGTCGTGGTGTTAATCACTGTACTTGAATGAAGAATAAACTCATTGGTATAATGAGTTGATCTTACAGACTGCTACTAGCCAATCAAATCAGGTGCCGCAGCGTCTATTTATAAAGCAAGCAATCATATCCCCTTCACTATTTAATCATTTATCTTCAGCTTAGTTTATCATGCTTACTACTTGTCTTTTGGTGACTTCAGGCCAAAATTAACTATAATATAATATATCCACACGCCTTCCCACAAGGGTCCCCGAAGGGGTAGGCAGAGGTGTATAGGTAATACCCACACACCCACTTTCCGCCAGAGATATATTAGGTGCCAACGTGACAGATGGCGAGTCCATCGCCGTTACTCAAGCACGACTATACATACGCCTTTGAATTTCTTCTCAGACGTATGCGGGTTTCCTCACGATGTTTTCCTTCACCGTAAAGCTCGTGGTGTGACTAATCACTGTACTTAAGTTCAGAAAAACTCATTGGTACAGTCGGGATTCGAACTTGCGACCTTTGCGTCGCAGGCAACTGCTCGAACCACTCGACCACCACGGCTCTTTTATATTTAATAATTTATCTTCAAAGTATTCGGCTGCTATGCTTAGTTTATCATGCTTACTACTTGTCTTTCGGTGACTTCAGGCTAAAATTAACTATAGATTTTTTATTATCAAAATGCACTATATCGTTTATGCAAAAATATTTAATGAAAATGAGAACATTCACTATCAACATTGCACAACATTAGATAATTTTAGGTGGCAGGCAGAGGTGTATAGGTTACCCACTTTCCGCCAAAAATCTTTTAAATCGAGTATACTTGTAAACGGAGCAAACTAGTTAGAATGTACATTATTAAAATTGAATCACATTAAATTTCTCTCAATTCTCAATTCAAGATCTCATTCAAGAACAGCGCTATATTGGTCATTAAGCAATATTATGGTCAATTGATAGTAGATACTGTGTCATGGGTGATTTAGTGTAATGAGTTTGGACATGACTATTGTGTGAGGAAGCATTAAATGCAATGATCAGGTGTTTGGCAGCTCTCGGCAGTAGGTGGTTGGTATTCTGGTCGAAAAACAAAAAACAGGCGTGCGACTCGCCCACGGCGCGTGCGGTGACTACGCCGCAATGGCATTTCTGTGAGTAACTCCTTCGTAATACAGGTGACCTTATTTTAGTACTGGGATAAATCTTGAGCCGTGGGAGTCGAGTGGTTCGAATACTTGCATGTTCCACAAGGATTGCAAGTTCGAATCCTGACTGTACCAATGAGTTTTTTTGAACTCACTGATAGTGATTGCTGACACGAGTTTTCCATGAAGGAAAGAACGAATGGCAACCTGCGTAAGTTTGAAAGAAATTCAAAGGTGTATAATAGTGCTTGAGCTACGGCGATGGACTCGCCATCTATCCTGTTGGCGACTAAATATATATACATATATATATATATATATATTTGGCGAAAAGTGGGTGTTTGGGTACGCACCCCTCTGCGTACCCCTTCGAGGACCCTTTTAAGAACACGTGATGATGTACTTGTAATATATGTAATATAAATACAAACATCGAATCGACTACTTGCTCTATTGCCATTATGCCCGCTTATGACTGGGTTGGCGAAAATTGTTGGCAGTAAAAAGATCACAAAATTATGACTCACTGCAAATTAATAAAGTATAGTCACCCGCTGCGTCTGTCCATCTGTAGGTGAACTTAAAAACTACTGAATGTATTTCGATACGATATAAGCCGAGTGGTTCGAGCAGTTGCCTGCGACGCAAAGGTCGCAAGTTCGAATCCCGACTGTACCAATGAGTTTTTCTGAACTTAAGTGCAGTGATTAGTCACACCACGAGCTTTACGGTGAAGGAAAACATCGAGAGGAAACTTGCATACGTCTGAGAAGAAATTCAAAGGCGTATAGTCGTGCTTGAGTAACGGCGATGGACTCGCCATCTGTCACGTTGGCACCTAATATACCTCTGGCGGAAAGTGGGTGTGTGGATATTACCTATACACCTCTGCCTACCCCTTCGGGGACCCTTGTGGGAAGGCGTGAGGTTATATTATATTATTTTTATTATTATAATCCTAAGGAATGTTATATATTATACAAGATGTTACTATGTATGTGCAATCTCTTCCCAAACGGGCTGGAGCGAAATTGATGAAGTTTTTGTGTCTTCGGGTATTGAAAAATGGCTTTGGCAGCACTGCGGTCGTGTTTCAACAACTTCCCCCTGAGTGAAGCTGGGCGGGACAGCTAGTTATACAATATATTCTTCTAAAGCTTTTTTCTTCTAAAACAGGACAAGTGCAAGGAAGTGCAAGTAACGCTGTCCAACTATAAATGAGTGCGTTGTTTAAGACTCATTTAAACAACGGACTCATTTATAGTTGGGGTTGCGATCATTTGGCTACCAACGACTCAGTTATTCTTACTACAAACCTTTCAAATATGTAAATATTTACGAGCACTGGCCCAAAATTAAAATCACAATATTTTTATTAGGCCTAGATACTACAAAACTGGGTACATACAAAACGTCGAAAAGGGAGCACGGTTCGGCTTGGTCGTTTCCATAGAGAAGAACCGGCAAAAAACTCCATGGTTACTCTTTTCAAAGCATTATGTATACAATAACAATATTATAATGTAACAGCATTATTACATATATTATATATAGTTTGTAGTCAGGATCAAGGAAAAAATCACGAATGCTGACGCTCGGGGAAAAGGCCCTTAATATTAGCAATTTAATCGCCGTTTTAACCACGGGGCCCGGCTGGGATAATATATAACGTTTAATAAGTGTGCCCTGTATCTTTAATATATTCGATCGTTAACTATTTTTAGTCTTCCTTTGTAGACTTATTGTCAAGCATCAAACCCTGTAACAATACATATCCTCGACGCGGTTCTAGCCTGCAAGTCGAGATGCCGTCTCAGCCGTCTCATACAATTAAGTATACTTAATGTATTACGCTTGTAGAAAGTCAACTTGCCTAGAGGCACAACGCTCAAATCACAAGTCTGTCCAAAACATCTATGTACATATTTACCTAATAATCATCATGAAAAAATGTAATCAGTTCTATATTTCCATTCACGACGAGGTATGTTTGGCAGTCACATTGTCAGTGTTTACTTCAGACCGATCAAAATATAGAAATATTTGCAATGAATGCCTCCAGCCAAAATTTTCCGTAAAATTTTAACGATTCGAATGAAAGCAAAATCTCGACGCATTATAAAAGCTTAGTGTGCATTTATATTAAGTGCAGTCCAGCCCAGCTCCCTTGCTCGCGATCCAGCAACGCCCTAAGCCGTGGTTCGTACCCCACAGGGGGTGCCCTTAGCTGTGTTGCTTAGAAATAAAGTGCCTGGCTGGAGGCCTAGGTCTCGCCATTGACCGGTTAAGTAGCAAAAGTTCCCGGAACTCACGCTACGAGAGACAATACAAAAAAAATATATATATTAAGTGCGAGATAAAAGTTATATGTTTTCGTTAGATTGTGTATTTTGGGTAGAAATATCCTAAATAACGTAATATAATAAAAAAAAACGAATGAATATTAATTGCCTGGCAACCCTTATACGCCTGAATGTTAGTTGTCATTTCTTTGCGCCTTGTTTTTGTATGCCAGAGGGAGAGTCAGTCACCGCCTCTCAGGCTTGACTGTACTTACATCATTGAATATGTTCTCTACCATATACCAACTAAAACCCCTGGTGTTATCACTGTACGTGAGCTCAGAAAACTGCCGGTGCTTATTAAAGTTACTCTGCAACCACGGCCTTTAACGAGTGCTCAGATTTTTATTCCTTGTCATGACATAATGTACACATTACGCGGCCGTACGAATATGGCATTATAATCATAACACCAGAGTACATTTCATAAGAAATTCTATGTTATTGCCAAGACAGCTGGATTAGAAGGTGGATAATGTCCTATCATTATAAATTAATCTTGTAAAAAGTATCCTGACTTTTCACTTTTCATGTGTTGTGTCATGTTTCAACTACATGGACAGTGTAGTGTAGTTGAAACATGACACGATGCGATCTCCTGAATCCGAAGTGTTTTAATATAGCCGCGGTCTTATTATACGCGCTCACCTAGAAACGAGCGGTAATATTCCCATCTACCTGAGTAAGTGAGTGGGCTCAACTCAGAAATAGCACGCGAACGAATCTTCTCCAGTTTCCACTACGCTTATTGTGATTACTGTTTTTCAACCTTCGCAGATTAGTCAACATTCCGTTAATGATGTACAGAGTTGTTTTTTTTAATTTCATAAGAAAATTACTGCCATTCCAATCTGTTCACGCACGCTGATGGAACAAGAATTATTTGCTAATCACATGAAACTAACATTATTCACAAACTTATATATTACTAGCTGTCCCGCCCAGCTTCGCTCGGGTGAAATAGTTAAATTGCCCATAGCACGATCAGAGCGCCACCTATCGGGTCCAATTTAATATAGCCTATGTTACTCGTGGATAATGTAGCTTTCGAATGGTGACAGAATTTTTAAAATCGGTCTAGTAGTTTTTGAGCCTATTCATTACAACCAAACAAACAAACAAAGTTTTCCTCTTTATAATATTAGTGTAGAAATATGAATAAATAATATCAATGATAATTTATGTTCCCGCCTTGCCTCAAGGGTCTTCGCAGTGGTAAGCAGAGGTTTGTATGTGGTTACAACACACCAACCATTCATCGGTGATAATTTTTTTTTTACTTGTTGGTTATGAATACATATTGTTTCGTTTTGTGTATTATTAATATTGAGGCCGGTACTTTCAAATAGCAGAAGATCGCAGCTGAACTGCACTATTACTGTACAGTATCCCGTTGCGACTAAGAAGTGAAGGTATCTAGTATTCTACCTACTTAGAACAGGTGGGCAATAATTTTTACCATACCATAATAGAACTCCTAACCGACCTACCTACTGCGCCTTACCATCATATGGGCGTATACTCGTTTGCCACATTTGTGGTATAGGCAATATGTGATAGTCGTTATTCGATTGTTTTTTTAATAAAATATTTTCCATGGCATGGAAATGAGTCCTTTAGTCGCAGATTTGAATTAATACTTTCTATTTGTGTTTGCATGAAAATGCTTAATGTCGCACATTTAAAAATGTTTATTGGAGTATCTGGAGGCAATCCAAAGTACTGGCAGAGGAATATTTGCGTTTACGTCACAGGTAATATATATGATACACACCAGTTCACATATGTATAAAACCTCGTTACAACATTTATTGGAATTTCTATATGAGTTTATTGGACACTCACTGTGTATACAAAATATACAGAAATGACAAACTAAATACCGTAATAATAATAACCACATCGTAAAGAAAATATATCCTCACGCCTTCCCACAAGGATCCTCGAAGGGGTAGGCAGAGGTGTTTAGGTAATACCCACACAGCTACTTTCCGCCAGAGGTATATTAGGTGCCAACGTGACAGATGGCGAGTCCATCTGTGGTAAAGAAAATATAAACGTTTGGAAATACCATTAAGTTCTGCTAGATTTCAGCCTAAATATATAATGCGCGCCATATGTAAATATTAATGTATGTTTTAAAATCTATTGTACAGTCCACGCACTAAACGGCGCTACTGGGACTCGTAACAAATTGCAATGTCGGTCGGTATATCTGCGTTGCTCCTGTGAATTGATGTTAGGTTTTAGAAAAAACTAGTTGTCCCAAGTTAAAAATTAAAAGCCACGGACCCAGTGGCGCCTGGAGAAACACAGAAAATTTGATTAAAATCGGTCCAGCCGTTTACGATTCTATAAAGGACATAATGACAAACATAATTTTTTATATGTATATATATATATATATATATATATATATATATAGATATATAGATTTGTCTTTATATATCTCTAGTGACTGTCGGGTATGTAGGTACTGTGATCGCAGAGATGCGCCTAAATACACACGGACTGTCAATCAATGTTTTGTTTCTGAGTCAAATTAATTCTTGGCACGTTAACAGTACCTTTAAGCAGTTAGATATAAACGTAAAAGTATGATACGTTTTGCCAAGTATTAGTAACACCACTACCGTTAGACAAGGTTTTTTTTATACATACATCTATATAATCCCACGAAACATTAGAAAAGCCGTGGTGGCCGAGTGGTTCGAGCAGTTGCCTGCGACACAAAGATCGCAAGTTCGAATCCCGACTGTACCAATGAGTTTTTCTGAACTTAAGTACAGTGATTTGTCACACCACGAGCTTTACGGTGAAGGAAAACATCGTGAGGAAACCTGCATACGTCTGAGAAGAAATTCAAAGGCGTATGTATAGTCGTGCTTGAGTAACGGCTATGGACTCGCCATCTGTCACGTTGGCACATAATATACCTCTGGCGGAAAGTGGGTGTGTTGTGTGGTATTACGTATACTCCTCTGCCTACCCCTTCGGGGACCCTTGTGGGAAGGCGTGAGGATATTTATTTTTATTTATCACGCCTGAACTAAGCGGAATTGGTTGCCATCTGGCGCAGTGATAGATTTGTCAACTGGATTACAACTTAAGATACATTTTATTCGAATCACCAATAATTTATATTAGTGGAATATTAGTATCAATAATCAAATTGAAAGCACATTTACACAGTATACAGTTGTCTTTTAGATGTTATGCGATGTTGTGAATATATCCTCACGACAATGCCACAGAGCTCCAAAGATGACAACATCGTTAAAGGGAGTATTCCAAACATGGTTTTTAATAGGATGTTTCCAGTAACCATTAATCTCTTATAAAAATAAAAATACCTGGCCCGATAGGTGGCGCTGCGATAGTGTTATAGCAACTTATATTTTTTCACTTATATTTTGGGTGAAAAAATATATAATTTAAATAAAATAATATATAATTTTTTTTTTTTTATATGTATATTTATTTTATTTATATATTATTTTTTCACCCAAACGAAGGTGGGCGGGACAGCTAGTAAATACCTTGGGACAATTTCACACGAATGGACATAGTGCAAATTTAAGTACTTAAAGCTTGTACATTATATTTTGAAAATTATATACATTAATTCTAAGGACATCCAAAACTAAAATAAGAATACTTGGTTTCATCACATAAATATCTGTTCTCAGCGGGAATAGACACCGCGACCTCAACTTTAGCTGTCAGTACCACTGGACCAGGCGGACGTCCTTAAAATATTGTATTTCATCCATTTTTGTTGCTTATTATAATCGTGACTAAGATATGTGTGTCTTCGAATGACTGCTACTGAGTATAGTAAAATTAGAGACGTGATTCAATGCAACGAGATTGATATCCACTGTCGACAGAAAGGGTGGAACAAAGCAAAATAGCACGTATCATATGATTTACTTATTCCTGAAAAGAAAAACTACCAATTATTGAAATTTTCCGCGATTAAAATCTGACGACTAAAAACCGACGAGCATGTATGAAGAGACTGATGAATGTGGACGAAGCGAAAGAGGTATCTAAGTCTAGAGAGAACTGGCGCTCTATACTCTCTGCCTACCCCGTTAGGGACTTGCGTGATGATATGTATGTATGTAAAATCTATAGATACTACTATACTATACTATAGATTTACGTATACAACACTACACTATTAGTGTTATATACGTAGATCTATGGTTGTAACATAAATTAAGTCTGACAGTAAATAGAGATGCTATAAATTAGAACGAGTAAAAGAAACCGACGAGCATGTATGAAGAGACTGATGAATGTGGACGAAGCGAAAGAGGTATGTAAGTCTAGAGAGAACTGGCGCTCTATACTCTCTGCCTACCCCGTTAGGGACTTGGCGTGATGATATGTATGTATTCATGAGTAAAATAATGACATAAACGTGACAGCGTGACTTGCATTCATTCAATTCAACTGAGATAATTACATTGTTCTATAATGATTAGAAAGGTGCTTACGTTTTTGTTAATTACTAGATGCGTTAATAATCATATTTTTTATCTACATAAATGTCAATTACGTAAATAAAAAACATTAAGATGATAGTTACTATAATCATAAATAATTTATTTTTTTGAAATATAATTTAATTTCGGACCACTTTCAATTAGCTAACAATTAAAATTCATAGCCAGGTTAATATTTATTACGCGTTAATAGGTATATATTTATCAATATATACGCGTTTTTACGAAAATTACCCGGATGGAGGAGTATGAAATTTGGCACGGTAAAAGTTTATAAATGGAGAAGGAATGCAGACAATTAATGTATTTTCAGATTTAAAAGTAGTACATAACATTATAAAAAACAAAAACAATGCGTTTGACGCACACTCAGTGAGAAGTAGAACATATTTGTGTATTTACTAACAACGAAACGTTAGAATACTCAAATAAATGATAGTAGAATAGATAGATAATGGAATACTTACTCAAAGTGCAGTAAATGCATCACTAGATATCAGCTTTTATTATTAAGAAATTATATAATTATATATCTTCCCTAAAGCACCTAAAATATATCTCTGGCGGAAAAAGGTGTGGGTATTACCTATACACCTCTGCCTACCCTAATACCTTCGTGGACCCTTGTGGCAAGGCGTGAGGATGTAATATACATATATCTTGACGCCCACGAGGGCCCTCGACGAAGTTGTAGAGGAGGAGTGTTGGTAGAGGCCAACGTGACAGATGGGGAATCCATCGATGTCACTCAAGCAAGAAACTTATTTTTTGACAAGAAATTAATATTATTATTAGTTTAAAGCCTTACTGTCAATTTATTATTGTCACTATGCCAATTAATTACGGTCGAAATTCGACCAATAGGCGACTAGCTTAAATAAACGTGTCCTTGTTATGATTTTTGAATTAACTGTCATCTAAGTAGGTAGGTATAATATAGGTAGGTAGGTATAATATAGGTCCGACCGCATGTTACAGTTGGACCTACTCTAAATAACTGAACATTTTGATCGAAAGGTCGGCTTACTCTAAGTTTTATGATAACAATAAATATGACACCAACTATTTAGTTGTTCATAAAGTAGCGGTAATCAACGGGATTGATAAAGGAATAAAAGAAAACCTACATAACATCTTAAGCAAGCAACCGTTTTAGCCTCGCGTGCATGCCAAATTGCTTACAAGTTGAAATGCAGTAAGTACTTACAGAGAAGAAAACGATAATAATATTTGTCACATTTATAAACCTTTCCACGAAAACAACTGACGGTGAATTTCACATTGAAATCCGTAAATGTATAGATACTTATAAGTTGATGATAATTGATGAACTCACGAACGTAATAAATGAATAATAATATATGCTCACGCCTTCCCACAAGGGTCCCCGAAGGGGTAGGCAGAGGTGTATAGGTAATAATTAATTCGTAATGATAATTGATTCCATGAATATTTTATAATACGAAAATCATCTATAGTTTAGTCTATATAGACGTAGTTGTCTATGGACAACAATCCATTAATATCTTAAAATTGTTGAGTTAATATATATTATAATATACACAAACAAAAACGACCGAAAAATCTTTGTAGGCAATAGTTATTTTATATTACGTGACTTAGTCAAGGTGGCAAATTTATTTAGGCACATAAATGCTTCATCATACGTGTATTTGTATCTGCAATGAAGCATACACTTGCAGTCATCGGCTCACTGGTCCAGTAATAACACCAAACCCCATACTTCTTGCATACACGCCAGCTGACTCTTGCATTTCAGCACAAAAATAGCTCGCAAATATGCGTCAGCGCATGACTGATCCCCGATTACTTATGAGAATAATTCTGTACTCTTACACGACTCGACTCACCACTCAGCAATGAATCAATTCGAATTCATTTATAGTATGTATTTCAAAGTAACTTTTCCAACCCTGTAGCGGTTCAAAGAATTGCCGTTCCATTAGCATTGTCGTTACACGAATACATTTATGTCAACATCGGTCTGACAGGCACTTCGGGCGTTAATTACCATTGGACATGCATAAAGTTGAAGTTAGATGCATTTGGCACATAGCGAGCATGGCCTTAGTCAGCTCAATTAATGTGAAGTCACCATTTATTTTTAAATCCATATCTATACTTTATTTTATAAAGAGGAAAGATTTGTATGTATGTATGTTTGTATTGAATAGGCTCCGAAACTACTGGACCGATTTGAAAAATCTTTCACAGTTGGAAACCTACATTCACCCTGAACAACTAATAGGCTATATTTTCTTTTATACAAAAAATCTTATGTCAACCCGAGCGAAGCCAGGACGGGCCGCTAGTTAAATTTATATATAGACGATGTCACAGTTTTTTTTATGGGTCATTTCTAAACGGTTACCGTCGCCTTCATTTATTATCATTTACTTCATTATAATCTAGTACAAGTCAAATAAAATGAAATGGGTAAACCGAGCCCCTTTAACTTTTTACAGCTGGCTGAAAATTGTTAGCTAAATTAATTCTATGTTTCGCTACTCTGTGACTGTGTGTGAATCTACAACTGTAAGGACTCAGGGTAAAATTAGTAGTAGTTAGTAGTAGTAGTAGCAAGGTCAACGTAAGGGACACACGAGTCGTTTATTGGCCACTTGTTTGACCTGAATCAAGCTGTTCTACTACGAGCGAGGTAAGTGCTGTCACAGTATCTTCGGTGGATATTCCTTGTCTATACTTTCTTTCTTATTCTTACTTATCGTTCTCCTTTGAGCCGTGGTGGCCGAGTGGTTCGAGCAGTTGCCTGCGACGCAAAGGTCGCAAGCTCGAATCCCGACTGTACCAATGAGTTTTTCTAAAACTTAAGTACAGTGATTAGTCACACCACGAGCTTTACGGTGAAGGAAAACATCGAGAGGAAACCTGCATACGTCTGAGAATAAATTCAAAGGCGTATGTATAGTCGTGCTTGAGTAACGGCGATGGACTCGCCATCTGTCACGTTGGCATCTAATATACCTCTGGCGGAAAGTGGGTGTGTGGGTATTACCTATACACCTCTGCCTACCCCTTCGGGGACCCTTGTGGGAAGGCGTGAGGATATATTATTATTATTATAGTAGTCGAGAGTTAATTAATTTTTCCAAAACTTTTGATATAGTCGGTAAAATAGATATCGGTCGTAAGTTACTAATATCATTTCCATCACCTCCTTTATGTACTGGGATTATTATTGACTGCTTAAGAAGAACTGGAAAAACACCTTTTTTAAAGCACATGTTAGCGAGATGGGTAATTATCGGAACAACTTCGCTTCCTACAGCTTTAAGGTATCTAGATGAGATATTCCACCCCGGGGAGCTATCTGACTTCAGACTCATCAAGATCCTATGCACCTCATCGTGATGTGTATTCAATAAAACAAAAAAGTTTAGCTGTGTACGTACAGAGGAATTATTTATTTCTGCGGTCGTATTAATTTGTTGAGCTACTACTTTCCCTATATTAGTCACTTACTTAATATAAACTAAAGTTACCACGTTTCCAAGAAAAAAATACCTGCCAGGATAAGAAACGGCGAAACAGCTCCTAATAACTTGAATCTCCTTGAATCTCCAGCACTCACTCAAATATTTTTTGCCAATAGACCTCTCTTGCGCCGTATTATCTATAAGTTCTACTACTTATTATGATCATTTACCAGTCAGAAATAGCTGACGTAATTGTCTACATATATTGTTTGTCATTTTGAAAATGTATGTGTCGTTTTCATACTAAATTCGCACCTAGTACCTACTCGAGAAACAGGGCATTTGTTTGGTCATTTTATGCCTGTCTCAACCTTCTGTAACTATTGGCATGGACGAATCAAAAGTCTAGACTTAAAGATAATCTCAATTAATATAGGAAAAATTTTGACTAATCTTACTGACTCTAGCATACGTACCGCTTGAAGGTAAGTGGTTACCTATGTAACAACTATGTATCTATATTATGCACGTTAAAAATATATAATTGTAAGGTTGATGAAACTGTTGTGACCAAGTGGTTCAAAACTTGAAGCATGTGCAAATTCTTAAAGACGATTGTTTATTATTGCGTAGAGCATTCTGGAAACCTTATTTCAAACAATAACAGTTTGGCTGTCTAAGCGATTTCATTAAATAGATAAATACGTTACGACCATCTTAATAAATAAACAAAACACATTTTAGTTGCCAACGTAATGATTGCGTACCTATTCCATTTTTATGTTAAATACTAATTGTTACAGTCGCAATTCGAACTGAATCCTTGTGTTGCAGGCGGTACCGCCGCGCCTCATGAGTTTTTCTGAACTTAAGTACAGTGATTAGTCACACCACGAGCTTTACGGTAAAGGAAAACATCGAGGGAAAACCTGCATACGTGCGTATGTATAGTGCTTGAGTAACGGCGTTGAACTCGCCATCTGCCACGTTGGCACCTAAAATATATCTCTGGCGAAAAGTGGGCGCGTGGGTATCCCTTCACTCAGCCTAATCCTTCGGGGACCCTTGTGGATAGGCGTGAGGACATAAAAAAACTATTAAACTATCCAACTGATGCGCCGATGATGATGATGTGATGATGATGATAATGCAAATAAAGATGGTTGAAGACCAATAAAACAATAAATCAGCTAGTTAGTAATATACAAAATGCAGATTAAAATAAGATATAAAATAAACCTGAACAAACGTGGCCATTCTTTATACGTATAAAGAAACCGGGGAAGGTATGAAGAGGCTAATTAATGTGGATTAAGCGAAAAAGGTCTGTTAGTCCACAGAGAACTGGCGCACTTCTAAGTCGCAAGGGACTCGGCGTGATTATAAGTCTGCATCTTGATTGAACATTACAGATACCTTTAAAATAACATGTACTTTCAATGGTTATCTCAATCTTTCACAACGCAAACCAGGAAGCTCAAACAAGACATTGTCACGTTCGCTAAAGAGATTATTATGTATGTTGTTATAAATACACTTTATTGGTTCGGTAATAATGGATAATAAAAATTGAGAGTTAAAACTTCATAAAGGAAAACGTTAAACAAGTAAAAAATAAAAGAATAAATAAGTAACCATATTAAATATATATATATTTTATACAACAAGAGTGGCAAACAAGCATACGGCCCACCTGATGGGAAACGGTTACCGTAGCCTATTTACGCCCACGATACTGGAGTATCACTTGCACGTTGCCATTCTGTGTTCGGAGAGTTACAGTGTGTTGGTAGCATAATGGGTTTAATCCCTCTGCTTCCAACACAATGTAACAATCCTCCCCCGTCCCCAAGGAGCTCATTTCTGGAAACCTTATTCATCGCGTAGCCAAATAACAGAACACAAAAAATTGTGTTATTTGGCTACGGACTTCTATAAGGTGGAGGTCCTGCCCCAGACGGGCAGCTCCAAATTCGAACGGGAAACATGGGAATTCGATCAAAAGTTGAAGCTTGAGACAGATTACGATACGATGACCTGATTACGATATTGCTTTGGATAACCATAAATATTCTCATGCCTCCGCATAAGGGTCCCCGAAGCAGAGGCAGAGGCAGAGGTATATAGGTAGTACTCACACGACCACTTTGCTTTCGAATCATTACGCGCTTCGTTTAGTATGTAGTGTTACATACCTCTACAATTTGTTTTATGGTAACTAGGTCTAAAATAAATGCAATACAATAAGTCTACTAAAATAATGAATTGATGTGTGTAGGGTTTCATTAAACGTATATTACTAAGTTACAAACTTTTTATCAACACGTTGGTAGTTTTTTTAAATCAAGTTCAAATCAAAGCAGTGTTATTAATGTTGTTTTTTTTTTTATTGTTATGATGGTGTCATGGATGTAGAGATGTAGAGGTACGTCAGTGAGGACAGCTTTGGAGGCAGCGGGGCGTGCAAAATTAGCGGGTAGCGGAGGGTGCGGAGGCGTGCGAGCCGCGGGAGTGCGCCCGCTCGAAATAACCGCGTATTTCGGTCGCCGCCCCCCGCGCCGCCCCCAGCGCCGGCGCAGCGCGCGCTCCACCGGCTCCGCACTATCCGCTAACTATTCGCAATCGACCGACGTCTTGGTTGTTGGACTTGGGTTATAATGACTTCTGCTAAATGAACCCGTGGACTACTATAAGTTTTTCGCAGTGGCGTATTTATTTCTTTTTGGGTGAGCGCCGAAGCGACGATAATCGTACGATAAGGACTACTAGCGTCGAGTGAGAGTTTTTTTGTGCGTTGTGCTGCGGTGGCGGCATAATGGAGAAGCAGTCGAGGTGGTCGGAGCAGCGCTCCGAGCAGCGCTCCGAGCAGCGCTCCGAGCAGCGCGTGGTGCAGCAGCAGGAACGCGTGCAGCGCACCGAGCACCACTTCTCGCGGCAGATACAGCAAGGTACCGGCACACATTACCTTATACTAAACTGTACCTACTCACATCACACATCATACTCTGAAGATGAATTGAATGTCAAGTTAGGCGTGTCATTTATATTGCTATGGCGAAGTTTGTAACGTGTGGTCTCGTGATGGTGGTTACCATGAGCGAGGAAGCCGGCAGCGGCCGGCGAGGCGGCGCGAGCGGCGCTCCGCCTGCGAGTGTCTTTAGTTTCTTCCTGGTGCGTAACTTTATTTGTGCATAGCGCTTTTCCACTGGGAGCGAGATGAGCGAGATAGTGGTGCTATTCTGGGGCGCGCGTGGGCGCCGCTCGCCGGGCCCCCGCGCCAGGAATGCGCTCCCGACACTTTTCACACTTGTTTTTCTTATTACATCGAGGAATGATCTCACTGTCTCCGCTCACCATATAATAAAAATAAAGCGAATTGCCTCCGACATAAAAATGGAGATTGACGAGTGCGCTCGCCAGCGGAGGAGCCGAGGTCGTGATGCTGATACGACCCCAATACAAAAGTTTTTATGCAACATTCAAATCATAAATGGCAAGCCGGTCGGCATGAGCTGCGGCGAGCTCGTCTCTCCATTAAGGCTGCAGCGCGAACTCACACAGAGCTTGTTTACTTATAAGGCGCAAACTCCACACCTTTTATGGAGTTAGAACCAATTTGTTTCCGTTCAAGGATTAACTTTACCCAGTTTTAATTCTCAAGGATGCTGTCTAGACTTTACACACACCTGACACATATTCAGTGTTTCCATTATTTCTCTTCGCCAGCTTTTACGTCCATTTAAAGAGATACCAAAATCTGATTCATAAATACAATAACACTGATGTCGGATCAGATTCATCAAGCAAAAATGTTCTGTTTGTTTATTTGAAACGCGATGCGGACTCATATGTACTTACAAGAGAATGCTAAAACTTGTAATACCCGTAGAAGTTAAAGCTAGGACAAATACTCCTAGGAATTGTGTGTGGTTGAGCAAGTGTAAAACATCGTAACTGGAAAACGGTAATCTTGCAATGACTTCTCGTTTATAATAAGTAGGTAACTGTACGTGTTACGGCATCAGTCGTTGACTCAGATAATCCCTTTCTTAATTTGACTGATCCAACCAATCCAAAATAAAAAAAATAATGTGTTCACCGAACGCACGACAAAAACTTAACGAATGGCTTCAAATTAGCCGGCTTTAATATAAACCAACACGACTACATACTTGTCTGTTACATTTAACGGTATAAATCTTTATGATGAGATTTTGATTCAATATGAGAAGTGCTAAACATACTTTTGTTGTTTTTAAATTGTTTTTCCAGTAGCTAAAAAATATTAAGTTTAATCTTGGTCCCGGCATGCTTTCTTCCCGATAAATGACAAGGATTGATTATAACGTAGAAGTAGATTCGAGGTAACGAGAACAGGTCTTGAATACAGTTGTTCAAACTGTAGCGCGTTTAGTATTTTATTATGTAAAAATTGAAACGCTCTAACTTTACCCAGGTTGATGTAATGTATACTCACGTACCTATATATTACGAATCCAATGTGGTCTGTCAGCCACGGGAGGACTGGCGGGCTACTCTCTCTACCAACCTCTTTAAACACTTGGCGTGATGTTATGCACGTTTACACATAACAATTTGTGTTGATCAATTGTAGATATATACATATATCCTCCATTAATATAATGACAGCAGTTATGTTTTAATATTTGACAAATGAAAGTACGAGTGAATAAATTTGTTTATTATTTATTATTTCTACAAAATAAGGATCTTTGTTATTGTTACTTGAAAATTGCAGAAAATTAAATATTTACTTTTCAAAAAGGCTCGAGTATCGGTAATAACGTAAACACACGTGTTGTTACGAAGGTCGAGCAAAATGAATACGCCTAGAATGAAATGTTTCGCTCAAATATAGAAACGTGTATACATAGACATACATACATATAATCACGCCTCTTTCCCGAAGGGGTAGGCAGAGACCACTTCTTTCCACTTGCTACGATCCTTGCATACTTCTTTCGCTTCATCCACTTTCATTATTCTCTTCATACATGCTCTTCGGTCAAGACGTCCCTAATTTGGTCTAGAAACGTCCGTCTAGGTCTACCCTTCCAACACTTTCACACTCGCCTTATACACTTTCTTCGTCAATCGTTCTTCATTCATTCTCTCGACATGGCCAAACCATCTCAGCATACCTTTCTCAATTTTCGTCACTACATCTTCTTTCAGACCACAACGTTTCCTTATCTCACTATTTCTTATCCTGTCACTCAGTTTAACTCCAACTGATATATATGTATATCGGTAAACAACCTAAGTAAATACACGTAACTGGGCGGGTATCAGCAGTTTTTATTTCGCAGTGATTAATTATCGGTTTTCTAGTTCGCCATACGACTGAGAACTAAAGAATAATAGAATCGATTAAAATACATCGCGAAAAACGCCGCGTCGTTTTCACTCTCTCTACGCTACACACTCAATAGAAACGGAATTGCACGCACTTTCGAGATTTCAGTTCATTGAGGGACTGTTATAGCGACCCGGCTTATGCACGACTGGTTAATCGGTTATACAATTATTATTTACTAGCGAACGGTCCCGGCTTCGCACGGGTGGACATACGATTTTTTTAATAATATATCCTCACGCCCTCCCACAACGTTCCCCGAAGGGGTAGGCAGAGGTGTATAGGTAATACCCACACACCCACTATCCGCCAGAGGTACCAACGTGACAGTTGGCGAGTCCATCGCCGTTACTCAAGCACGACTATACATACGCCTTTTGAATTTCTTCTCAGACGTATGAAGGTTCCCTCTCGATATTTTCCTTCACCGTAAAGCTCGTGGTGTGACTTATCACTGTACTTAAGTTTTAGATAAACTCATTGGTACAGTCGGGATTCGAACTTGCGACCTTTGTGACGCAGGCAACTGCTCGAACCACTCGGCCACCACGGCTCTTTCACGATTTTTTAATAAAAGGAAATATAGCCTATGTCACTCAAGGTGAATGTAGCTTTCCAATGGCACAGTACTTTTTGAGTTTATTAATTACAAACATGTACAAATGTAAAAAAAATACACACACACACAAGTACAAATCTTTCCTCTTTATAATATTGGTATAGATATAGATGGGTAAGAATTACTTGAACTCAGATGGGTAAGAAGTACCACGTAACTTGAAGTCAAAAACTTCGAGTCCACTTCTTGAATGGGTTGTCCCTATCCCTAAATCCCTAAATTCGATATATAATACATTTGTAAGTTGTTAGCTCTCAACAAGATTTGCACCGGCTGAAATTATATATCATATGTATGATTTTGATTACTACTCCGCTCTCTTGGATATTTATTTATTTATTTATTTATTAAGGTACACCAACAGTACATATATTACAAAAACGAATAATAAACATTGCCACATAAATAGGTCTAATATATGAACCAATTATAGGTATACACAACATTTAGTTAGTTAAATATCTTGTTTTTACTTCGTATGTATCAATTCCATATGAGGTTTAAATTAGATGTTTAAGGGTGATTGGATACTAAGACAATGGTGATATGTAGTAGCTTTCCTTAATAAACGGGCTTTCCTTAAAATATTATTTCAAATTTTATAAGTAGTTCTTTAGATCAGCGTGTTCAAACAAACAAAGTCTGTATCAATATTAGCTTCGATGACGCGACGCACGGTGGCCAGACGGCCACTGGTCTAGTGTTCAGAGCTGCTGACTGCGAAGCTTAAGGTCCCGGCTTCGATTCCCGCTGAGAGCAGATATTTGTGTGATGAACACAAGTATTTGGACCTTAGTCTTGGATGTCTTATGTATTTATGTATATATCTATCCAAACAAGTATATATTTATATCGTTGTCTAGTTACCATAGTATAAGCTGTGCTTAATTTGGGGCTATGCCAGTTTGTGTGGAATTATCCCAAGATATTTATTATTACAACCGTTATACAAAACAGATCTTATACTGTATATTTGTAAATTATTATTATAAAGTTAGTTCAACACGGACTATATTTCTTTTTCCGGTGTTTTTGCGAAACTCCCGGGGATACATACCCGGGACAAATCACAATTTAAATAATAATTTAATAGCTAATACAATATATATTTTGGTACTAATAATACGTAGGTACCTTTGTAATGTAAGTTAATTGTTGTTTCTATTTTAAATAATTAAATAGACTCAAGTGTAGAAACTTTATGCGTGCTTCATTCCGCGGTTTATTAAGTTGGTAATTTGTCACACCGTTAAACTATACGACCTGATAAGCCCATTCTCTAAGCTTCGCTGTTTAGCGAAAGTGATATGGACACTTCAAGATGATGCTGGACTCTTGTAAGACTATCTCATCTCTTAATACTGTTGTGTTAAAATAGCGGCAGCATGCGATGCGACAAAGCGAAATGGCCATCCCAACTCGTAGGTAATGTTCCACCTGGCGCGTAGCTAGATCGTAACACTAACTGTAAAACGTCTCGGTGTCCGCGCATCTCTTATCTCAGCTCAGACAACCAGCCTAATCTACTACGTTCAGGCCGGAATACATGTAGCGTATAATAAGCCCAGTATTTATACACTTACCTTCATATTAGCACGATATAATATATCGACAATACGGCCGCATTGAAAACGCAAGTAAAACTTTCTTGTTCGCAAACAAGTTATGAAACGAGTGTGTAAAAGGGAAGAGCTGACTCATTTAAAAGCGGGAGAAATGATCCGCGGCCCCTGACATTGGTTTACGTTACAACACAACCAACGCTGGCCTATAGGCACGTATCCAGTCGCGACAACATCGATAGCCAGTCACGAACCGCAAACAACTCGAAAGCATAACATACCATAAAGTGTTTGCAGATAACGAAATTATTCTGCATGTTCAATTCTCGTCTCCACAATATTAAAGTGTTGTATAGCGCAATTACTTTTACCGATCTTATCAGGGAATTTATAATCGCAGTGAACAGTTAAAAATGCACGATTGTCGGCCACTTTCGCCGGATCCCATAGCTTTTTGTGTTCGACCAAAACGTGTCACGTGTATAACGCGTCATTTTTGTTCTGCTTTATACAACGTTTTGGCTAAGGAGCGTATTGATAAGTTAACTAATTCTATATCAAATTTAATTCCAATTTATTATTGATAACGTAAACTTTCGCATTTATAATAATAATATATCCCCACGCCTTCCTACAAGGGTCCCCGAAGGGGTAGGCAGAGGTGTATAGGTAATATCCACACTTTCCGCCAGAGGTATATTAATTAGGTGCCAACGTTACTCCAGCAGCACGACTATACATACGCCTTTGAATTTCTTCTCAGACGTATGCAGGTTTCCTCTCGATGTTTTCGCATTTATAAGGCAATATACCTTATATTATTAATGTTACTTATAATATACATGCAAAAGTTTGTGAGAATTTAATACCTGAAACAATAAATGGGACAATTCAAAATAAGCTGACCTAGTCCCAATTTAAGCGAAACTTGTGTTATGGTAACTAGACAACGATACATTTACTTATATACATACATATACATACATATACATACATAAATATATAGGGCATGCAAGACTAAGCTACAAATACCGCCCTCAGTGGAAATTGAATCCGCGACCTCAAGCTCCTCGCAGTCAGGAAGAGCTTCTGACCACTGGGCCAGATAGCCGCATTAGCATGTTTGTTTCTTGATGGCGTGATGATATGTATGTATGTATGTTCCTTTTCCATACAAAACAACTGAACAGAATCGGAAGACATTTGGCACAGAGATCAAT
Source organism: Drepana arcuata (assembly GCA_016069955.1). NCBI lineage: Eukaryota > Metazoa > Arthropoda > Insecta > Lepidoptera > Drepanidae > Drepana > Drepana arcuata. The sequence goes on along the minus strand of JACCPG010000672.1, from coordinate 64,170 downwards.
TATTAGCTAGATTAACAAATAGGTCGTTTTTATAAAAAATCTTCTACTAATGAATAAAATTTTATAAATAATATATAATATATCCTCACGCCTTCCCACAAGGGTCCCCGAAGGGGTAGGCAGAGGTGTCTAGGTAATAGCCATACACCCACTTTCCGCCGGAGGTATATTAGGTGCCAACGTGACAGATGGCGAGTCCATCGCCGTTATTCCAGCAAAACTATACATACGCCTTTGAATTTCTTCTCAGACGTATGCAGGGTTCCTCTCGATGTTTTCCTTCACCGTAAAGCTCGTGGTGTGACTAATCACTGTACTTAAGTTCAGAAAAACTCATTGGTACAGTCGGGATTCGAACTTGCGACCTTTGCGTCGCAGGCAACTGCTCGAACCACTCGACCACCACGGCTTTTTATGTGGCAGTGGTACTTGACAGCGACATTCTCTAGATATATGGTATCACTGTAAGAGTGGGGACGTGAGGGTCTTTGTACCTCTCCTCTGTTCTCAAAGCTCTTTACAGCTTGTGATCATCTTTGAGTTCCTATCAAAATAATGATACTTATGTTTTCACGTTAGCACCTAATATACCTCTGGCGGAAAGTGGGTGTGTGGGTGTTACCTATACACCTCTGCCTACCCCTTCGGGAACCCATGTGGAAGGCGTGAGGATATATTTATTTTTCTGTCATCGTTACCAACAAATCGTGTTTACTTTATGTTTTTTTACATTCATATTCTATTTGTTCTTTATAAATTATATTATTGACTTAGTCTATACTAATATTATAAAGAGGAAAGATCTGTGTGTGTGTTTGTGTGTGTGTGTGTGTGTGTGTGTTTGTAATTAATTCATTCAAAAACTACTATGCCGGTTCCGGTGTCGGAAAAATTATTTCACCATTGGAAAGCTACATTCACCTTGAGTGGCATAGGCTATATTTTCTTTCATAAAAATATCTTATGTCCACCCGTGCGAAGCCGGGACGAAACGCTAGTAAGGTATAAATATGAATCACAATAGTTTTACTTCCAAAACCACCTTATTGGCTGAACTCGCTCCAGAAAATAACAATTACAACATCGTTCAGACCGGTGAAATGATGAGGAAACTGACGGACAGTGTACAGCTATCTTTAATAAATCCCGCAACGTAAGATCCAATCAAATTGAGATATTGTGCCAGATTAAACCAGTTATTGAGCGAGATAGAAGACTTACTTTTGTAATAACTATGGACCATGTTCAAAAATAGAATAAGATTGTAGCATAGTTTTTTCTATAAATAACGTCCGAACGCTACATTCTAAATTTAATTTTTCAAGCCAACTTTTAGCATTTCAAGACAAACTTATTAGTTGGAAAAATAACGATCTAAAATTTGATCATTTGTCAGAACCTTTTTGTCAGTTTGTAAACCTTTTATTAAAATAGTATTTACTATAAATGTATGTTTAGCTAAATTAGAAAATTTTACATTAAATATTCTCCTGCGTAAAAATAAACGCCAGATTTTTTTTTATTTACAGATCAACTCACTAGATGGCGCCACAATATTTTTAAATCGCGCTATGGTTTCGTTACCAACGAAACGTCAGCCGATTTCCGATTTTCTGCAAACGGTGCCATCAGGAGGGTCTTAACTGACTCGACTGAACTGCGAGTGATGAATTAGGAAATGATCTATGTGATTACAATCCTCTCGCCCGTATTTCAACTATCGCAGAAATGCGGGTTGATTATCTGACGCTGTTTTTGGCCTTTTAAAACAAAAATTGAAGTTTCTACAATTTCTACTATCGTTATCGTACTCATAAATGTATCGGAACAAACAAAACTATCGATACTTTGAAGTAATGTATCGAGTACTTTCTTGATGAAAGTACTCGGAATAGTATAGTTTCCTTAGGAAAGTCCTCGATATACGTCAGGACGTCAATGTCAGTCAGTTCGTTGTTGTTATTCTTAACAAAATACTGCCAAAGTTCTCTCTTAGTTGAGGGCTTTTTCTAATGACTCAAATATAACTTTTACATCACTGAATAATAGTGAGTACTTTTAAATTACACTTTAATACTTATGCATAATAATTATCAACCGCATTAATGAATGAGAAAAACGCGATTATTCGCTATGTTTTAAGTTTTTTGATTAGTAAAGTGAATGAAAGTGGATAGGAACTGAACGTATGTGAACGAATGGAACGATAAGGTCAAGTTTGAAATATCTTTATTCGATACGATACCAGTCATAAAGTACTCATTGAGTAAAAGTATCGAACACAAAGCATCGAGTGCAAAAGTATCGATATCGAAAGGAAAAGTATCGATACCACAAAGTACCGATACTTTTTTCGTGTCCCTAATGAAAGAAGAAAGGATTTTGATTGATAATTATTAAAATAAGAGCAGCAACGAAAGATATCGTTGGGATTTGGGAAACCTGCATATGTTTGGGAAGAAATTTAAAGACGGTCGGTCGTCAACTTATTCAGAATTATATATTCTTATCTTTATAGTCCGACGGGCTTGATTTTGGAGGAGGTTCTTTAGCTACTCGACCCTAGCAAATTCGAAAAACAATGTCGGTCTATTGGTTAGAGCTCCTGACTGCGATACTTGAAGTCGCGGGTTCAAATCCCGCTGAGGACAGATATTTATGTGATGAAAACGAGTATTTGTACCTAAGTCTTGGATCTTCTATATATTTATGTATCTATCTATCTATATAAGTAAATATATCGTTGTTTAGTTACCATAACACAAGCTTTGCTTAATTTGGGACTTGGTCAGTTTGTGTGGAATTGTCCCAGGGTATTTTATCTATTTACATATTAAGGTATTTATTCTTTCACGTTTAAACTGTAGAAATGTAGCTCTGTATCAGCCCTATATCTCGGAACAGCACATCCTGTTCTAGTAGTGTGCCGTGATGTATACATATCAAAGTGTTACAGCCTACGTTTCGTGTTGAACTAAGTTGCAGAGAAGTAAGTGAATTTACCTTAGTACATTAATATATTGCTAGGCTCACCAGGCCCACGCCCGAAGCTGGGAGATTACCACAGTGCAGTAAACACTGGCAGTATCCTTAGCGTTTAATTAGAACAAAGCAATTGTTATACTGGAGACGGTGATTCATTGGCCGAGGTTACTGGGGCGGCTCGACCTGCGTAATGCTTTGCTTATAGGGTTGACCATTTAAAATTATATATTTTTAAGACCAATACGAATTAGGCAAGCTTATCGCCCGCTCAGGAGTAGTTCCAAGTATGTATCTGTACGGTGTAAGATAATTGATATTAGATTTATTGATAAATGATTACAATATTGATTGATTGATTGCGTCCACTCGTAGCGGCTGATATTGGTGAACTGACTGTGTACATTAAATAATCGCGAGCCGCAGATAAACTGCTGACGACTAATTTGTATATAGTTTGCGCTGCACAAGTACAATCATAATATAAATAAATGTGAATGACATAAAATCAAAAAATCAAAATCAAAATATTTTATTCAACGTAAGGGACACAGGGAACACTTATTGAACGTCACGTTTAATATAGACTAAAGTTACCACCGCTTCCAAGAAAAATACCTGCCAGGAGAAGAAACTGCGAAACAAACTCCCCGGTTTGCTTTTTTAACATTTGTTCCCTTTTACGTGGGGGTAGTTACATATATAAACTCTGTACAAGAGGAGCAATTCATTGCCATGCATGGCCATCATTTAAATAATCTGATGTTTTATAATAAGCCTTTTGAATTAATTTACTTTTATCTAGTTATAAACCTAGACGATTAGAAACCTAGACAAAGGTTATAAATAACCTTTGTCTAGGCTCGGCCCTTTTTTATGTACAAATACTTCTTGACCGCTACCCTACACCAAGGTTTCTCAATCGAACTGTATTTTGAACATTTATTCATGTGAATTTCTTTTGAATCATTATGTGAAGCATGTTTAAGGTATGAACAAATACCAAGATGTTTCCTTATCATTATTAAGTATACAGCGATGGACTCGCCATACCACGGCACCTAAACATAGCTCTGGCGGAAAGTGGGTGATTGGCACTACCTATACACCTCTGCCTTCCCCTTAGGGGACCCATGTGGGAAGGCGTGAGGATATTATTATTTATTTATTTATTATTAAGTATACGTCACTTTATTTATATTTATTTCTTATCACTTATTTATTTCAGGTACCAACTATATGTTTAATGCTTAAATAACTTGAGTGCGACAGCCCTGCTGGGGCCGGAGCTGGGCTTGTCTTGCACAATACGTGCTTATGCTACTAACACCTTACATTTACGTGGGAATATGATTGTGTTTTACTGTTTTATCCCTATTTCATTATTACGCATTATTAAATAATGCGAAAATAGCGGCTGACGATACATCTCATAAACCGAGATAATATTATTATTATTATAAAAAGCCCTGGTGGCCGAGAGGCTTAAGTAGTTGCCTGCAACACAAATATTGCAAGTTCGTATGCCGACTGTACCAATGAGTTTTTCTGAGTACTTGAGTACCGTGATCAGTCCACACCATGAGTTTGACAATGAAGGAAAACATCGAGCGCAAACCTGCCTACATTTTTGAATAAATTCAAAGGCCTAAGAATTTATAGTCGTATTTCATTAACGGCGATGGATTCGCCAACTGTCACGATGGCATCTAAAAGTGTATCTGTTGCGGGAAGAGGATGTGTGGGTACTACATATACCTACACCTCTGCCTACCCCTTAAGGACTCTTTTGCGAAGGCGTCAGGATATTTTTTATAAGACTATAGTTATAGTCCAGAGTGAAGCTTAATTCCACTCTAGACTTATAAAACTCATTCACTAAATTACTGGTATATCCAAAGACTGACTGAATGAAACCAATAATTACTAAATACTAAAGTAGCGGATACATCGTTCAGTAAATTGCGGTAAATAGCGAACACTTGATAACGATAAGGTCGAGGTCATCCCGCTGCCGTTACTCATTGCTAGACGCCTTCTAATGAATACTTGACCTGATGTATTAGACTAACCATTGTTTTAATAGCACCAACGGAACAGCATTGAAATTTAGCCAACTTGCGAAAAAGCGGAGCTCATTCATAGACATTTTATTAAAGGTAATGTATATATAAATTTCAATGTAAAATTTTTCAATTTCAATGTTTTTTCTGAACTTAAGTATTTTAGTATTAGTCACACCACGAGCTTTATGGTGAAGGAAAACATCGAGAGGAAACCTGCATAGGTACGTCTAAGAAGAAATAAAAAAAATTGTATGTAATAGTCGTGCTTGAGTAACGGCGATGGACTCGCCATCTGTCACGTTGGCACCTAATATACCTCTGGCGGAAAGTGGGTGTGTGGGTATTACCTATACATCTCTGCCTACCCCTTCGGGGACCCGTGTGGGAAGGCGTGAGGATATATATATATTGACAATTTCAATGTAAGCTATATATAGTCCAAATAAATGATAAATAGCGGTAGGATGCCAAGATGGTTGGCGGTATTGCCGCGTTGTATGGCAATACTTATTCGCTGTAGTTTAATGTTGCTGTATTTTCGTGAATATTACATACACCACGCCGATCCCCTCACGGAGAGTACAGTGCTAAGTGTCCCTAGACTTATTGACCTCTTGCGTTGTCATTCATCAGTCTCTTCATACAAGTTTAAGAGAGAAAACTCTTGACGGTCTCTTGAGTATTCAATATGTTCAATGTCCTCCAGAAACTTTAACAGTATATTTACATAATTTAAATGTAATTCTTAATTAGAAATCATTTGTTTCAGGATGGAGATGAGGTTAGAATGGTGACTGTACCTATGAGTTTTCTGATGTTTGAGAAGAAATTCAAAGGTGTATTGCATTGTCGTGCTCGAGTAACGGCGATGAACTTACCTTCAGTCACGATGGCAAATATATCTCTGGCGGACATTGGGCTAGCTAGTGGATATTATAAAGATAGAAGATACCTACAAAGACCTGGAAATGTATTGAGTATAATACATAACAGTGATGACGTAGAGACTCACTATGTACCAACCCTTACTTCAATTACGCTTTTGTAAGCATACATAGTTTTCGCGCGAAGGGATATAAATCATTCGAGTTTTTAATTCAATTAATTCCCAAGGTTGAATTATAACAATTCGATTGTGGCAACAAGTGTAATTATAGACTTTATCATGTATACATAATTAGTGCTTTGAGTGCAAATTTGTGAGCTTCGTGAATAATTTGGTCGTAATTTAATTAATCATACCCCAAAGTTCAAATTTGCATGTTCGAATTGTATTTTGGCAAATGGTTTGGTTTATATTCAAGTATATTAAGCTTGAAGCCGTGGTGCCCGACTGTACCAATGAGTTTTTCTGAACTTAAGTACAGTGATTAGCCACACCACGAGCTTAACGGTGAAGGAAAACATCGAGAGGAAACCTGCATACGTCTGAGAAGAAATTCAAAGGCGTATGTATAGTCGTGCTTGAGTAACGGCGATGGACTCGCCATCTGTCACGTTGGCACCTAATATACCTCTGGCGGAAAGTGGGTGTGTGGGTATTACCTATACACCTCTGCCTACCCCTTTGGGGACCCTTGTGGGAAGGCGTGAGGATATATTATTATTATTATATTATTGAGTAAAAAACAAAATAGCGTTAAACCTTTTCTATGAAGTTACTATAATAAAGCGTAGTAGTTTTTTACTCAACTCTATTGATACCCACTGTAGTATAACGGCCTTTGCAGATCACACTTCTGTCGCAAGGTCGCGGGTTCTGACCAACGTGACCAGCTTCACAAGTACTCATACCAATTATTTGTATCGAAATAAAAGTACTCAAAACTGTGTAATGTCTCCTGAAACTATATCCCGATGAAGAAAAGCTTTCACGTAAGAACAGTCATTTGTGAAATGTTTTATTGCGAGCCATATCGTGCCCAGTGTTACATTATTAACGTCCGTATGCCCAAATATTTGACCAGTTCGATTATCCATTTATTTGCAAGTGATTTTTATTTTAATTTTTTTTCTTTATGAATAATTAAAAAATAAATGCATTGGGACATTTCCACACAAATTGACTTAGTCCCAAATTAAGCAAAGCTTGTGTTATGGTAACTAGACAACGATGTATTTACTTATACAGACATAAATATATTCATACATAAATACATAGGACATCCAAGACTGAGGTACAAATACACGTGTTCATCACACAAATGTCTGCCCTCAGCGGGATTCGAACCCGCGACCTCAAGTTTCGCAGTCAGGAGCTCTAACCACTAGACCAAACGACCGTCTTTATTTATCCGTAACTAACAATGCCAATGTAGACAGAGTCTAAATGCTAATGTCAATTGTTTTAGGTGCAAGCAGTGCTGTCGTCTAGGCAGAAGGAATGACAATTTCACCGAAAAATTATAGTAACCCGATCCCAAATGGTATGTCTGTCTGCGAAGCTCAAGGTCGCGGGTTGGATCCCCGAAAACAGTCGCAGTTATTAAATTCTTAGCATTTAAGTATATACATTTGTAAATCGTTGCCTGGGTCTCATAGCACAAGGTTTGCTTTACTAGGTCAATTTGTATGTAAAATTGTCGCAGGATATTCTAATAACGACTACTATTATATAAGTTATAATAAGCCTTGGAGACATTAGATATTTAGCAAAGTAAGTAAAAACACTTATTTGTGCAATGTCAAGTATTCAACGTAAACATGTAATATGGTGTATTATGGTGTATTATTGTGTATTATGGTGTATAATGGTGTATTTTTGAGTATTACGGTGCATTATTGTGTATTATGGTGTATTATTGTGTATTATTGTGTATTATGGTGTATTATTGTGTATTATGGTGTATAATGGTGTATTTTTGTGTATTATGGTGTATTATTGGCATATCGAGGGCTGCTACCTCCACCTTATAGAAGTCCGTGGCCAAATAACACAATTTATTGTGTTGTGTTCCTACGCGGTGAATAAGGTTTCCAGTAATGAGCTCCTTGGGGAGGGAGGAGGTTTGTTACGTTGTGTTGGAAGCAGAGGGATTGAACCCATTATGCTGCCAACACTATAACTCTCCGAACACAGAGTGGCAACGTGCAAGTGATACTTCGGTATCGTGAGCGTAAATAGGCTACGGTAACCGTTTCCCATCAGGTGGTCCGTATGCTTGTATGCCACTCTTGTAGTATAAAAAAAGACATATCATCACGCCAAGTCCCTAATGGGGTAGGCAGAGAGTATATAGAGAAAGTACTGTCGGAATGTATGAAATTTTGTGAGCGCGAAGCATGTTAGGATCCTAGATAAGTTATTTGTCATGTATTGTTAATTACATAGTCTTTTAGTTAATGTGATTGGTGTATACCGTTTTAACTAAAGTAAAATAAATAAATAGAGCGCCAGGTCTCTCTAGACTTACATTGATACCTCTTTCGTTTGGTACCTCTTTCGCTTCGTCCACATTCATCAGTCTCTTCATGCATGCTCGTCGGTTACGAGTACACGACGAGATTAAATATATACACGTTAATCGATTTGTCAGTATACCTTAAGCATACATACATATCCGCACTCGGGTCCCTCACAAGGTAGGCAGAGAGGGCAGATCGCCAGCTCTCTCTGGACCAATCGACTGCTTCACCTACATTTATCTGTCTCTATACGTTCCCCAGGCTTCTTATATTTACGTTCCCATCCTTGAGCATTTAAGATTTAATTTAAACGTAGATGTAATGAGAATAGAGCCCTAATAAAATTACTATAACAAAATAAGACTACATTGAGAACACGTGAGGACTATTATAAAAAAAAAACTGGAATAAATCCGGAACCTAAAATATTATTTTTTTAATAATTTTAAATTATAATTACGGATGTTTTTACATCATCATGATGTTTTAAAACACCAAAGCTCATTATGAATGCATTTTTTAATGAACGTTTACTACGCTTCAAACTCGTACATTTTTAAAATATGGTTCTTGCGATAATAACATTCCTACTAATTGTAACCATCAAGGCGAGCGATTTAATTAAGCCAATTAGCTCATTCACCTGGGTTTGCCTACCGAAAAATATATTTTCATACCGCTTAATTTGTGAACTTACGTTCAAAGTACGCTGGATCAAATAGATCGGACTCTGAAGGACGGGAATGTTAAGAGTACTCGAAACCGACGAGCATGTATGAAGAGATGAATGTGGACGAAGCGAAAGAGGTATGTAAGTCTAGAGAGAACTGGCGCTCTATACTCTCTGCCTACTCCGTTAGGGACTTGGCGTGATGATATGTATGTATTTATGTATGTACGTTCAAAGTAAAGTATACTGCGTGTGGAGCGCACCACTTGTCCACGTTCCATCGTTATTGCGCTGCAGTATTTCCGTATTTTTGAATTGGACTAAATAGCTCGAACTTGCTACTTAGTCCCTTCTGACACATGTTATATAACCCTATGAAGCTTCAACCTCTGTTTAAGGCGAAGTTCATCAACTGTTGGGATTGGTAATATGTCCAGCTGATATGTTTGGGCCCAATATGTTGGGATGAATGCAATCTGCAAGCTAGATATTATAAAGAGAGCTTCTATGTTATTTATACTGTACATATTTTACACCAATAACCTTTATTATTTATGTACATTAAAAAAAACTGGATTAGATAAAAGAGCCACTGGCCGACTGAACACGATAAAACTTAGTGTAGCAAACAATTATTAATAATTATGGAATTTAAATCAACAGTAATAAGGCTCTTTTTAGGCTGTTGTTAGGGAACTTCTCAATGATCTAAAACACGTGTGACAATTAACCACATTGGTATGGAACCACACAAGCCGCAGATACCCTTTTGAGTAGAGAAATAAAGAATTCATAAAGTTTTACCATTATTTTACGGATAACCTAAAAGTTAATATCTTTTAGGCCCGTCACGTCTTACGAAGGGCCGATGGTCGAAGGAGACGTGTTCCAATATGGGAACCAAGTATGCGTACTCATAGAGAATGGGTGATGTTCGCAAATTCTTTCAAATAGGACATTAATATTTCAAAAATTTCCAACATTTATACGGTCTAATAACTTACTTATTTTAATTAATTTTAAATCAGTTACGCCACTGTACATACTGACCTTAGTATTTCATTACTCTAGAATTTTATTGTTTGTATGATTTTTTTATTGTGAAATCACGGCCTAAAATGTTTTTTTAAATAAATTAATTAATTTATAAATTAAATAAAAATAAATCTAGTGCACGCAACACAATCATTGCAAGCTCGAATCCCGCCTGTACCAATCGTTTTATCTTAAGTTATCCCTAATATATTATATAATAATATATCTAAATATAATAATAATATATTTAGATAATATATCCTCACTCCTTTCGACAAGGGTCCCCGAAGGGGTAGGCAGAGGTGTGGGATACTTTAGGTGCCAACGTGACAACTGGCTAGTCCATTTCTGAAAAAGTTAAATTACCTTTGAGCGTTCATGCCTTTCCAAAAGGTTGATTAGATTTTGCACCTATTATTTGAATAACAACCAAATATTCACTAAGCCATCAGGTGCTTGACATACCCTTAGGCTAACACTGGACGACTTTCCTTTTGCTCGGATTTCTTCTCGTTTTGAGCTGATTTCCTAAGAACACATTGAAAACGGCTCTTTACAAAAATAGTTTTTGTTAATGAAGCCTCATCTAAATAATTGTATTGTAACAATATAATTTACTTTTTTAGTTTACCATTTAGGTATATATTTAGTTGTAGGTATTAATAAATAACCTAATGTTTATTCAATTTGCTTATATTAAAACGAGGATAAGTTCTGTGGCCAATCCTTAATGAATCCTTAATGAATAAAATATAAACTTTATACAAGAAAAAAACTAACTATAAATAAAATAAATATCCCAAATCCTCGTCAAGCGGATGGGTGCCAAGTAAGCTGGCGGCATTGCCAAGTTGTATGGCAGTGCTGATTCGCTGAGCGAAATATTCACCAGACCTCTCGTCACGAGACAAGCCTCAAAAAGTTTCTTCGAGATAATTAATAAATAGTAAGTACCTATTCCGGCTTGTAATACATTTTCAGATAATACAATTAAAATATTTACTTAAACGGTCGTTTAAAATGTTAAATATTTTAGTAGGCTTTGTAGCGAGGCCGTGCAGCCGATAGCTAAGACTTCCGACCTGCTGAGTCGACTCCCACGGATCAAATATTACTCTTTTCTTTGTTGGAAATCCGTTGGAAGTTCGATAGCTGTATCAACCGGAATTTGATGCTGCAGATACCTGCACTCAAGGTATAACGACAAAAGTACCCAACCGGCGAGAATGTATGAAGAGACTGATGAATAAAGACGAAGGGAAATAGCTAAAATAGGTATGAAAGTCTAGAGAGAGGAGATGGCAATCTACTCTTTCTGCCTACCCTCTGTAGGAGTCAGCGTGACGATATTAAGCTATGTATGTAAATTACATCACAATGTAACGACAATATTGCAATTGTAAATAGTCGTAACAAGTATGTACTATACAACTTGGTGCGAATGTAGCGCCTCACTGTTAGCTTGCGTATACTTATGAATTGTATATATTGTTCTTACTAGATTTTGAACCCAAAATAGTAATGGAATAGGAACTAAATTCCATATTCGTAGTGAATGAAGGCAATAGACATGCCATCAAACGAGCCGATGTTAGCTAGCATCAAAGGACTTGCGCCGAATTCCATTCGTTGAGTATCAAAAAGATTAAAAAAACACCAAGCATATTCGCTGCCTGATGATAGTCAGCCGCTGAAGCCATGCGCTATCAATACTAGGAAAGCGTATTAAATATGAAAGAGAAGCCGTGAGAGGAACACACGATTCCCTTCCCGTCAGCTTTTCCATCCATGCAGAAGTTAGATTTTTAGCAAACAGATATAATTATTTTATAATACGATTTTAAAAAATGTGACTTAAGATTCTGATTCTATGATAGCGACAAATGTCGACAAACTTAAGCTTAAACCGAGGTCAATGACAAATGGTCAAATTGTGTGTGAATCAGAATTTCGGACGCACGAGTATACTCAGGTTTTCTCACGATAATTTCCTTGTCCGTAAGGATTACGGGGTGATTGGCAATTTAGTTTAAAAAACTGGTACAGTCGGGTTTTGAACTTGAAAATTTGACTCTGCTACTCACTCAGCCACCATTTATCGCCGACCAATACAAACGTGCATAGAAAAAAATATCTCAACGACAATATTTTGCCACTAACGACATAATGTCGGGTGTAACGATCACGTGTCTCGACGCGTAATTGGAGCGGCCTTGGTGGCGCTGGTGATACACTTTTTGTGAGAAAACCTCCGTGACACATTGCGTAAGGTGGGCTCACTCGTAGGGCGGTGCTTGGTCATCAATGCCACGCTTAATGTAGACAATTAGAATGACAGCAACCATGAGCATTCAGAACTAACCAGAGGCTTCTATAGATCTGCCGTTCAGAATTACAGTTGACCAGGGCAGTAACAGATCTCAGGTAGATGGTACCGCTGTAGGGCTGTGATTTGTTCCTGCAGTGGGGTAATGTTTCCAGAACTCTACAATACAGTACAATCGGTGAACAAACATAAAAAAACTACAGTGGAACATATATCTTATAAGATGTTGAAATTTGGATTATGTTGCTGTTTGTTTTTCCCATAATAAAGAAAATAAAAATAAAATAAAAATAAAACGTCCTCTTTTTTAATTCCATTAAATAGCAAATATACCTACATAATAATATTCAAATACGAATATGCTTATAAAACATATTGGTTAGTGGTCACAGCAGAGCAATCACTTACCTGGAATTGTATAGCGATTGTTTAAAGCCCGAAGCAGGACATCACTATCTTAAGTGCCTGAGATCGAGTTAAGTGTTTTTTACGTAATTAAAAACGAACCCAAAATCTCTTCATTATTACTTAGTATACATAAATGCCCAAGAAAGCTTAACAATAGTTTCATTATTTCGTTTGGTGACACGACAATAAAGTTGGTAACACTATTGTCTTCTGGTCATATCATGAGAGTTATTTGGCTCAATGAATAAGTTATTTGGAGACCTTTAACCAAGTACGTCATATTTTACATTCATCTTTAATTAATTTAAAAGTATTTTCCTTCACTTCATCTCGCAAGGGTCCCTGAAGGGGTAGGCAGAGGTGAGTAGATAATACTTCACACCCACTTTCCGCCAGAGACATATTTTGGTGCCAACGTGACAGATTGCGAGCTGCACGATTATAAAAACGCCTTTGAATTTCTTCTTAAACGTATGCAGGTTTCTTCTTGATGTTTTCCTTCACCGTAAAGCTCGTATAACTACTCACTACTTAAGCACACAAACACAGGGACGGAGCTAAATGGATCTATCGAGCTATAGATGAGTAATTATCATAACATCAGCGGTGCCTACTTCAAAATTGTCGTGAAACTTTATTTTTCTTTTACATCTTAAATGTTAAATCGGCTTATAATCTGTCTTTAGGCCAATTTTCATCCAATTTCGTTCAGTAGTTTTTGCTTGAAAGAGGAACAAACATCCTCCCAACTTTCGCATTCGTAATGTTACGAGTAAGCAGGATCTGCTGATAGCATCTCAGCTTGCAATTAATACAGAGCAATGAAATTGGAACAAGACTCCTTTTGGTTTAATTGCGAGCTGAAATATGGGCACGTGGTATTATCACAGCGATGGTATGTGGTTATTATGTGTTGCAAAATGGATACGTTCTGTATATTGGAGTGAGTTGTATGAGCTCACCAAAGGGTGACTTCACATACATGTGCTATCGAATTGTATTGCATCGGAGTACAAGGTATCCTAGATACATATTATTATAAATGTGAAAGTTTTTGAGGGTGGTAACTCAATCACAAATTGGAATGAAATGGATGAAATTGGGCACAGAGATAGATTATTGGCGTGATAAACCGTGGTGGCTCTAGTCCGATTCCCAACTGTACCAATGAGTTTTTCTGAACTTGATTACAGTGATTAGCTACACCACGAGCTTTACATTGAAGGAAAACATCGAGAGGAAATCTGCATACGTCTGAGAAGCAATTCAAAGGCGAATTTATAGTCGTTCTTGGGTAACGGCGAAGGACTCGCCATCTGTCACGTTGGCACCTAAAAAAATATATCTCTGGGGACTGCAGGACACTGTTAGCTCTACAGAGAAAGGACTAGAGCGCCAGTTTTCTCTAGACTTACCGACCTCTGTTGCTTTATTCACTATCTTCAGTCTCTTCATACATGCTTGTTGTTTTCGAGTACCTTTGAGGTTGAGACTCTAATGGTTACCCATCTTTGAGGGTCTGATCGATTTGATATCAATCACATGTGCAACTATATTAACTACTAAAAGATAATTAAGAAAACCAAGCACATTCCAATCTTGAAATACTAGAATAATACGTAATGATTGTAGTATTGTGTGATGTAGTAATGTGTAATGTAGATAGAGGTTTCCTCAGTTAATAGTCATCCAGTAACCAGGTTATAAAAAAAAACTCATATCGTAATAATAGAATAAATATATAATAATATTTATATTCTCATGCCTTCCCACAAGGGTCCCACTACCCATACACCCACTTACCGCCAGAGATATATTTTTGGCATGATGGCACGTTTATCGCCGATACTCAAGCACGACTATACATACGCCTTTGAATTGCTTCTCAGACGAATAACTCGTTCTGAAATACGAGATAACAATGTGAATGAAAACACAAAAGTCAACCGAAGCTCTTTATCAAACGCCGCGTCATAAAACCTTGTTTAAATTATAACGCACACAACACACCCCTGAGGTAACCTCACTTATCCTTGAATGTGGAAAAAATGCAGCGAATATTGAACACGATGCGGTATAAAAGGTTGGAGCGCGTGTTCTGGTCATCAGTCACTCAGCCGACAGTGATACAGAACACACCATGAAGTTCTTGGTAAGGATTATATTGTAGCTATATATTACGAGCATCTACTGTAAGCAATTAGAGAGATTTAATCAATTCTTACATACATACATACATACATATAATCACGCCTCTTTCCCGTAGAGGTAGGCAGCGACCACTTCTTTCCACTTGCTACGATCCTTACATACTTCTTTCGCTTCGTCCACTTTCATTATTCTCTAATAAATAAATTAATTAATTCTTATCAACGAAAATAGTACAATACATATATATATATACTAACTATTTACATTATATATTTAATTAGGTATACAAAGGAATTTAGAATAGATCTTATGAAATTCAGCGCATAATCTTTCTCTATAATTTTAAAATATTAGGATTATTGTGTCGTAATGCATATTATATGCTCAAATTTAAATCATTTTTTTACAGAAATATGCACTATATATGTATTTCATTTGTTAATTGGCTAAATACTTAGAGTGCTAATAGTAACCATACAAATTTCATTGCTATTGAGAGCCGCGATGGCTGAATAGTGTGAGCAGTAGCCAGCAATATAAAGATAGGTTCGAATCCCGACTGTGCCAATACCTTTTTTCTTAAACCTAGCCGTGATTAACCTCCACACGATGTTTATGGTGAAGGAAAACGTGTGATTCGTCATCTGCCGTGTTAGCACCTAAATCTAAAATCGAAGAAAATAATGGGTGTGTAGGTAATAAACACCTGCCTACCCCTTAAACAAAGTCTCCCACCGCGTCTGTCTGTTCGCGATAAACTCCTAAACTACTGAACTGATCTTCATGCGGTTTTCACCAAATAGGCAGAGTGATTCATGAAATAAGTTTGTAGTTTGGTTGAAATTAGCTGATACATAATATGTTTAAATACCCGGGCTAAGTCGGGGCGTGTACACGTATATATGTATATTGCCAATGCTAGGTCATATGGCAGCATATCTTTATAAAGTGGCATTATTTATAATGGCGCAATGTCTTAAATTTAGTCAGGTTGAAAATAATCACAGGACATTACTCACTGCACATAGGAAATTGCATATCTCGACCTGGTTCTTGCAAATTATAGCCCTCCAGGTTAGTAGACGGTGTCGGCGGAAATGAGGCGTGCATAGTAGGTTCGATGTGTCTCTATAGCCTAATAATTACTGTTTGCGACACTTTCGAATATTGTTAATTCCGACTTGTTATTTTTAAACACCTTCTCATTAGGGGTAGACACAGGTCCCATAACACTTTAGTTCTGTCGGAGGTGTATTTAGGTGCGAGTAGTCAGCCTTTGATTTTCATATTTGAAGTAAATTCTCCTACAATCATATTTGATTGATAAATCAAGAGCCGTGGTGGCCGTGTGGTTCGAGCAGTTGCCTGCGACGCAAATTTATTTATTTATTTATAAAGGTCGCAAGTTCGCATCCCGACTGTATTAATGAGTTTTTCTGAACTTAACTACAGTGATTAGTCACACCACGAGCTGAACGGTGAAGGAAAAAATCGAGAGGAAACCTGCATACGTCTGAGAAGAATTTCAAAGGCGTATGTATAGTCGTGCTGGAGTAACGGCGATGGACTCGCCATCTGTCACGTTGGCACCTAATATACCTCTGGCGGAAAGTGGGTGTGTGGGGATTACCTATACACCTCTGCCTACCCCTTCGGTGACCCTTGTGGGAAGGCGTGAGGATATATTATTATTATCATATTTCTAAACATTTCTCTTAAGTAGATCTAGGTAAATTTTTAATGAAAAATTATCATATAAAATTATTATATATAATTAATATGTTATACAAATAATAAAGTTAATTTTATTGCCTCGGCACACCCGTGGAGATTGACTAAGATAAAACTCAATTTATATAATACTTAATTGGAACTCTAAAAGCACGTATAGTAATAGTATATACGCAAAAGTTCATTGTTACTGTGAGTTACACGTACGCCTACCCCTTCTGGGTCCCGCGTAGGAAGGCGTAACGAAGTATCTAGCATATTTTATCGCCGTTGCAAGATTATATCATAACAAATTTATTAAAATCCAGTTATGGAAAAATATACCTAATTATTTAACCGTTTTGATGAAAAAAGTATAGAGTTTTAACAAAACGATCCAAAGACATAATTTTTATATCCGAAGTAAAGTGTTTAACTTCTCAAATGGGTGATTTTAAAATATTGCTTCAGGAGGAAAATAATCAGGAAGCGTTCCACTAATAACTTAGTATTGGAAATAATGCAGTAATTAGTTATCACATTATCCACCTTTACAATGACAATATCATGTCCAATCAGCTGTCTATTGTATACATTTGTGACGTGGAAGCAACGACATAAAGCAATCGTATTATCTATTTATCCTCGCGCCTTCCTACAAGGGTCCCCGAAGGGGTAGGCAGAGGTGTATACGTAGTACCCATTCACCCACTTCCGCCATATTATCTATCAGAATGTAATTTCAAAATCAAGTACTTTTATTATTTTAAGAGACACAGCGAACACTTTTCAGGGCTCATTCAGTTTCCAAAAAAGGTTGTTGTACCTGCAAGATTGTAGGTCCGAACAACCTAGTTTCGCTGATTTTCTCCATACGAGCTTAAGGGTGAAGGAACAGCACGCGAAAACCTAACTACTCTAAGGCTTTATAAGAAAAAGACGTATATAAAGTCGTGTCTTAGATTCGACTGCATACAGTTGCAGACTGCTCCATACAGTTGAAAACCAATGCTCTGAATTCGGTCTCATTGGCACCTAACTATATTTATGACATTTACCTCTCTATCCTATAATATTTATTATTTTATCTCTCTATCCATAATATACATTGCTAAAAGCATATTATTATTTTGTTGTGCCTTGAACTTCTTTTAATAGTAGCATGTGTTATGCTATTTTTTATATTATTAAAAGATACGATCTACAAATGGCGATATTAAAACAACGCAATTGTTTTGCATTTTTTTGCATTGCATTTCATATAAAAAAAATCCAATCGCTTAAAAATGTACTCTCAACACTTTACACAAACAAATACAATGTAATTATAACTCGAACCGGTTGAAAATTGCCTAAAATTAATTACCAAAACAAAGGTAGCACAGATAAGCTTAAGGGTAACTTCCGGTGGCAGGTTGTTCCCCGAAAGCCTTCGGATTACAACGGAAATTATGAGTTCGTCGTCAGATTTGACTGCTGAAAACTAAGCAGGAAATTTTATGCTCAAACATTTGTACATTCGTTATAGAATACAAGACTTAGATAAATTGTAAGACGTATTTTGCATATTTCATAGTAAATGGGTGAAACAAACATTCAATTTCAACAAAGAATATTAGTTACTGCATGCACAAGACTCAAAGCCGGCGAGCATTTACGAAGAGACTGATGGTGAGGGAATAGCGAAAGATGCCTTACTTACTCGGCGTGATGATATATACGCATGTACTGGTGTTCAAATAAATCAAAATATTTAACTTCATATAGGGCTAGATGGGCACTTATAAAACGTCGAAAATGGTGCACGGTTCGGGTTGGTCGTTTCCATGGAGAAGAACCGGCCAGAAACTTCATGGTTACTCTTTTCAAATCATTTGGATCATCAACATACAATAACAATATTGTTATGTTACAACATTAGTCCTTATGTATGGAGAAACAGCGGTTAACTGGATACTTGCAAATTTTAATTATATTTTTTTTTTGTCAACAGATTGTATTATCCCTGGCCATCGCCTCCGCCGCCTGCGCTGAGGATGCCAAGAAGACTGAGAAGCGAGGCCTGAGCGACCTCGGCTACGGAGGCCTTGGCTATGGAGGCCTCGGCTACAGCGGCGGCCTCGGCTACGGCGGCTACGGAGGCTACGGCGGCTACGGCGGTTACGGGGGCTATGGTATGCTACTTTGAAACGATACTAAACCCATTTTAAAAGAGCTAAGGTTGGGATACGATTATGACACTAAAACTCAATATTTTCAACTAACGTTACCTAAATTCTTATTTAAAACTGTCTATTACAAATAGACAGTTAGTTGAAAATATTATACTTTAATAATAAAAAATAAGAGCCGTGGTGGCCGAGTGGTGCTAGTAGTTGCCTGCAGCACAAAGATTACAAGTTCGAATCCCGACGAATACCAATGAGTTCTGAACATAAGTACAGTGATTAGTCACATCACGAGCTTTACGCAGCTAACAAACAATGTTCAGTGTTATGCTACTGCGATGAGTAAGATCTTAGAAACTTTAACGAGTTTTGTTAAATATTAGGCTGGCAAGTGTTCTTAGTATTGCCAGTATGTGGTAAGTGCTTATTATTAGACGGGCCTTAACATGTGCGTTTACTTTTAATTCCATCCGTTATTTTTAGAATAAAGTGCCTATATTCAACCTCAGGTCAGCAGTTAGAACTATTAAGGTTTTCTATATAGAAACATTACTTCTTTATCGTATAATTACGAAAAGAACCCTATTTGATAATCGCTTTCATTCTCGAGACTCCTTTTAAAACAGCCAATGAGCACCTGTAACATCCGATAAATTCTTTACGATCCAACGTTTTAATCCCGACCGGCAGTTATATACTTCGAGTTGAAACTAAACGCAGTTAAAACAGTATTAGTGCTGCTGAATGCAGCAGAATCGTTCAGTGAGATTAATTGTACAGTAACATAAAGTGGTCCGTACAAAATGCTCTATAAATGTTTTATCTCTGTATCTGAACACAGCTATTAGAATGTTACTTCAACTATCAATACAATAAGTTTTTCCCAAATAACATTTTACATTGTTGTTTTACATTGGTATATATAATGAATGACTGTACAGTTGTTCATCATAATAATATAATATAATAATATAATATCCTCACGCCTTCCCGCAAGAGTCCCCGAAGGGGTAGGCAGAGATGTATAGGTAATACCCACACATACAGTTTGGCGAGTCCATCGCCGTTACCCAAGCACGACTATACATACGCCTTTGAATTTCTTCTCAAACGTATGCAGGTTTCCTCTCGATGTTTTCCTTCACCGTAAAGCTCGTGGTGTGACTAATCACTGTACTTAAGTTCAGATCAAAATAAGAAAATTCATTGGTACAGTCGTGATTCGAGCTTGCGACCTTTGCGTTGCGTTGTTCATCATACCGCGAGCTTTACGGTGAGGGATAACATTTTGAGAAACCCAAACTGGTTTATGATGAAATTCAATACAAATATATACTAATATTATAAAGCTGAAGAGTTTGTTTGTTTGAACGCGCTTATCTCAGGAACTACTGGTTGGAATTGAAAAGTTATTTTTGTGTTGGATAGTCCATTTCTCTAGGAAGCAAAAGAAGGTGCTACGATCGTGTTTCAGGAAATTTTACTTTTTCACCCGGGCGAAGCTGGGCGGGACAGCTAGTGTAAAAATAAACGTCGACTCGCTATCTCTCACGTTGGCACGTTAATGTCTTCGGCTATAAGAGGCATACATCTGCCTACCCTTTTGGGAAGGCGTAAAGGTTCTTGTTAGTTGGGTCTGAAGCCGCACCATCCCGTCCCCTACTAAAGGACAATACACGTCCGTAGTGTTCACAACAATGGTATTCTCAGCGACACTCGTGAGACCGCCCTTGGCATAGTAACTAACGCATGCGGCACATTTTTTGTATAAACTCATTATCGTATAATTATTGTCCCTTTACTTCGCGTAACTGAGTATTTTTGAGTTGTGCAGCATGAGGTCCGCAGCGCAGGAGCACCTGACTGCGAACCTTGTGGTTGCGGGTTCGATTCCCGCTGAGGGCAGATATTTGTGCGATGAACACGAGTTTTTGTGCCTTGTATCTCTCTATATAATGAAATATATCGTTGTCTAGTTACCATAACACAAGCTTTGCTTAATTTGGGACTAGGGCAATTTGTGTGTAATTGTCCCAAGGTATTTATTTTTCATTTATTAATGCAGATATAACGTGCTGGAAAAAAAAATGATTTACTTACAATGTAAACAAAATGAGCATATTTACCTTTTGAGACAATGTCACAGCGCAAATGACAAAAAATAGCCTCATTTGTAGTGTAGCATACATACAAACATGTAACCTCTGTAAGCTTACAGACCTCTTTCGCTTCATACGCATTCATGAGCCAGTAGGACACTAGGTATTTTAGCGCAATTAAATAAAAACTCGTTATAAGCACCAGGTTTCATTACAAAAGTTACGTGACCAAAGTGGTCATACTAGTAGGTAGTTATATACGACCTTTACATTGAACGGTCGCTGTCCAATTCGACACGCTTACTAAGCCACAACAAGCAATGAATAGATACAATCCTTCCTCGGTCATTGCTTTCGATGATTCATAAGGTCTCAGTAAATATCTTGTCACAAATAATAATACTTTTGTTTTTGCTGATATGATGGCATTCAGTTATAAGCGTATTTTGACGTCTGACGCGTTTTACGATTGTATACCTTACGCTATATTGGAATAAGTGAACCTTTTAATTGCTACGACAATGACAGAGTTATTATCACCGGATTCTTTGTAAATGTGTAAGTCAGTGTTCTCAAATATCGACTGTAAATCGATTTTATTTACGGCATAGTATCCCTCGTTTTATGATAGGGTTCATAGGTGTGTAAGGAAATATTCAGACTTGTTTTGCAGCATTCTCTGCTAAATAGATCAATATATATAAATCATTTTGAGTATATCTGTCCTGTATATTCATCCGATTATTACTTTATAGTACATCGGCTTTTATAACATTGCAACTCATGCCGAGAACAGATAGATAAAGGTCATTTTAATGACACAGTAGATCGTAGTGCCCACAGTTTATATAAGAGTTTGTTCGAATATTAAAGTAAAATGTTATTTTCCAGCCGGCTACTCACCAGCTGTTAGCAAGGTTGCCTACTCCAGCGTGCACGGCCTTGACGGATACGGCGGTCTAGGCGGATATGGCGGATACGGCGGATACGGTGGATATGGCGGATACAGCGGATACAACGGCCTTGGAGGCCTCGGCGGCTACGGTGGATACAGCGGCCTTGGTACGTTATAAAGTCATAAACATTGGTCAGTTGAAGCAAAATAATTATTTCCGTTCAAAATAAAGAAGATTCAATTATTCTGCCCTTGTCACTGGCGAATATGATCTAAGACCTCAGGCGCTCGTTCAGAGAATAACGCCATCCCATTACAATCTCCGAAGAATAGGCAGGGGTGTGACTGGCGCGAAAACGCCATGGCTCATAGATATATACTGTATTTATGTATGTATGCACTCTATATGAATATTCGTTTTAGTTAACCTCATTATATCTGGAGATGGATATTATTTCTAATCTTGTCGAATGTCGGTTACAGCACCTGCTTGCATTTTCTAGTAAAATAGTCAGAAGGTTAAAATAATTGAGATTATAAAGGGTATTGTTAGAGTTTTGGTTCGCAAAACTATTGTTCCCAGATAATAATGTACACAGAGAAATATATTGTTTCTGATAACAATGTAACGGACAATCAAATAGATGTGGTCTCACTATGATCTACTGCTATGTGAGATGGAGAAATACAGAGATTTGAAGTAGAGAAGTGATTTCGAGTAGTTGCTTGCAACACAAGGGTTGCAAGTTCGAATCCCGACTGTAGCAATGAGTTTTCTGAATTTAAGTACAATGATTAGTCACACCGCGAGCTTTGGTTGACTTAATCTAAATAAATCTTGTACTATATCGTATCGGTATATGATAAACATATTTATAAATATGTATGGAATTATATATAACCTAATTTATATACGCTTACAATATTTTTTATAAGATTAATAATTTTTATTCTTCTTCTTATAAGAATTTAAAGATGTATTTTGATATTTTGGGAATTGTCTTGAAACTTTTCTTGAATTGAATATCTAAAGAAGAATTATATATTTGTGTCCACTTTGAACAAGTATATTAAGGCTACTAGATGTACCGCGTACCGCGGTTTACCCGCGTAAAATTTTATTTAATTAGGAGATATTTTTTTCTTTGGAATAAATTATATCCTATGTATGAATGAATCCAGCTAATAACCTATCTCTGATCTGAATTTCATCCAATTGTTGCATGAATGAAGAAGTAACAACTTCACACACTTACCCATTTAAAATATTATTAGGATAATAGAACAAGTTAATAAAAAAACTTATATTCAATAACATCCGCAGGCTACGCCCATGGTCACGCCCCAGCCCTGAGCTACGCCAACCAGGTCTCCTATGGCGGTCACGGACTCGGCGGATATGGCGGATACGGCGGATACGGTAGCGGATACTACGGACATCACTAGGCATCGCGATCTCCTGTTCAAAATCTACAAATTGTGTTCATTTTTATTATGACTGTACTCTTCGATGCAGACATATTTAAGGCATAATTAAGATCAGACATTCTTGTAACATCTATATATCGATTCAACTGTACTTAAAATAACTTAGTCTGTTGCGTGATTCTACTGCCGTTTTTAAAGTATATTTGTAACCTTAACATTTTTTACACAATGAAATACGCGAGTCTTTTGTAAATATATAAATAAAAAATATGTACCTATATAAAATGTACTTACGATTTCTTATTTGAACCCACTCACTTGTCAATTGCTTATAGCAAAAATGATAAGAATTTCAAAGACTCTCTATAAATGTATTCCACGTAGGGACACGCTTTACAAAGTAGATCAATAAACATAAAGACCAGACAAGCGATATTGAAAGAAAATAAAAAGTTCATATAACTTTGATAAATACACTCACAAGCCATTTAATAAATACTAAATTGCGTATGTAGGTACACTTCGAGAAACTTTATTGCATTCAAATTGAAAATGTGAGTGCTACAAGTATCAATGAAGAATCACCACATTAACAAGTCGAATATTCAAAACTTTGAATTGTACTATCTGAAGCGTTTACATTGTAATGTATGTGTCTATACACTTTGCCTTCACACTCATACATACATATAATCATGTTATCAATCACCAGTTCTCTTTAGTCTGACAGACGTTTTCATTCTCTTCAAATATGCTCTTTTCGTTCCCATCCTTGAGTACCCACTCGAATTGATCTAGGTATTTGGGACGTGGTCTTCCTCTGCCTCTTCTAGCAGACACTTTGTATATATGTTTCTTTAATCTTTCTTCACTCATCCTTATTATATGTCCAAACCAACATGACATACCTTTCTTCATCTTTATAATAAAAACTCCGTTCACGCCAGTTGCTTTGCAAATATCTCCAGTGC
Source organism: Drepana arcuata (assembly GCA_016069955.1). Taxonomy (NCBI): domain Eukaryota; kingdom Metazoa; phylum Arthropoda; class Insecta; order Lepidoptera; family Drepanidae; genus Drepana; species Drepana arcuata. Next base: position 39,856 of record JACCPG010000672.1, on the reverse strand, counting down.
AGATTCACAATTTTCGAATGAAACTCGTACATACATAATTTACGTCTTATTACGTAAATTTATTTTCACTCCATTTCAAACCAACTCCTTCGTGGTTCGGTAAAAGTTTCTACATGCTGGCACACACAAAACCTTCCGATCAAAGCTAGGTCAAAAGTGCGACTTCTGAGAGACTAATCAAATGAGAGGGTGCTGATGAAGAATTGGTCCCAGGACTTTACTTCGCAACCTATACGTTTACTACACAGTATACTCCACCATCTCAAAGATCTATGTTAACACTAAATATTATTTATCATGCTATCGTTTTTTACACATCGTTTTTCGCATTAAAAAGTTCGAGTCATGATTGATACGGGGAATTGCATAGCAATTGGTTTATTGATTTGAGGTCGCGTGGTTGCCCACGGCACTCGACTGAAGTACAACAAAAATTGTAAAATGTCCCGGTGGCTGCTGTGATGTATCGGTGGCGAAGTGTGGAAATAAATCTCTCTCATATTGGGTTTTAAACTTTTATTTATATAACAATAATCGTCATCATGATAATCGTAAAACCTTCCCAGGCGTGCCCTCAAGGTACAAACAAACTACTTAAAGTACTTGAACTACTTTTTTAAAAACTTAAAGAAAAAACGAAGAAATCTTCCCAAGCGTGCGCTCAAGGTCCAAGAGTTAAACCTTGCCAAACGGGCAGTCAAAGTACAAAAGATAATCCTTACCAGGCGGGCAGTCAAGGTACAAAAGATAAACCTTACCAGGCGGGCAGTCAAGGTACAAAAGTTAAACCTTACCAGGCGGGCAGTCAAGGTACAAAATTTAAACCTTACCAGACGGGCAGTCAAGGTACAAAAGTTAAACCTTGCCAGGCGGGCAGTCAAGGGACAAATGTTAAACCTCCCAGGCATGAACTCAATGTATAAAAGTTCAACCTGGGCAGATTGCCCAGGTTTCTGTTCCAAACAGAGCGGGTCAACTTCTCATTATCAACGTATTGAAACCAGAATCAGAATGACTTGTGTACGGTTTAAAAAAAAAACTTTTATATGGTATTAAAAAGTTACCTTATATCACTGTAGTTGTCTATTATTGTTTGTCTGACCGTCAAAGCAGACACAAGATGGCTGCTTCATACGACACGCTCAGCAAACTGCAACCATCTATCAAAACGTATGCTGAACATTAACATAAATGAATTATTGACGCGATGCAAAATACACCGACGCGGAGAAAAAATATGTTTTATTCAGAACGGTAAAGTACACGGTAAATGGAGCGGTAAGGGCTTGACTTTTATAACACCCTGTAAGTTGGAAATCACTTTATGATACGTCACAAAAAAGTTGTGAACGCGAGATTCGGTCTACGTTACCCTGAGAAACGTTAATGTGATTTGATGTCGGTTTTAAGTGACGGCGATTAGCGGAAGCGCACGACTTCACTCCACTTCTGTGCTTGTAGTAATGTATACTGAAATATTTCTACTTTCTGTGCCAGTCCATTGCATTATCCTAAGCATTGCAGAGTGAACCCAAGATAATAACAACAACAGTACTTTGGGACGATTTGATACAATGCTTGTTCTAAAGCAGCAGTCCAAATACGTCTTTTTTATTGATGTAAAGAAGCGTCTTCAAAATGAATCCGTAGGTTTATAGTTTTTTTGTATTACGTTTATAATAATTTTTTTCCTGGTACTTCTGCTACTTCCCCGTCTCACACCCTCAAGAACCACAGAAAATAGTGTCAAGAGAGCCTTGCCAGATCCAAATTGCACTGGCGCTGACTCAATATTTAATATACCATAATTCGCTCTCAGTGCGACCGCGCCTTTTGTTCACAGAGTGTTTTATATTTCCCAAGAATCGTGTGTGAAAATCATAGTAGGTGCTGCATTGCCATACGATGCCCTATGCGTGGGGAATTTTAAGCAGCGTCAAATTATTATCATTAGCTTCCTTTATGTACGTGTCGCTAATATTTCTTTTATTGTGGGGTTGTGGGTTGTTTCGTTGCTTTTTATCACGCAATCGTTGCGGCGGCAAGGCTGGGAACCCCAGCTCATAAAATCCATGTTTGTCGCCAAACAATAACGCATATTGATATATCTCAAGGCGGTTTGTGAAATACTGTTTCCTTGAATATTGGCATTGTCTACAGGGTTCCGTATCGGGCATTCATTAAGTTAACGATATGTTGGGCCGGTGTGTGTGAATATGGATTCCTACTTGAGTTTATACTAAGAGTAAAATACATGTTCTTTTGTTTTTCTTAGTATTTATTAGTTTCCTCAATATTGTTTTACATAAACAACCCTCCTTTCGCAAAGCTCCTGTACAAAGTTAATTTACTGGCCTCTCCCTTCACTATTTATTACACTCTCTACAGTATTTCCAGAGACTAGCGCTTTGCGAAGACTTATGACGAATCATTTCTCTACAACAAGGTAACCAAAATAAGAGGAGGCATGAAAAGCAAAACTATTGATTTTCATTTCAATAACGAATATAGGTGTATCTACTATCATCATAGAGCCGTGGTGGCCGAGTGGTTCGAGCAGTTGCCGGCGACGCAAAGGTCGCAAGTTCGAATCCCGACTGTACCAATGAGTTTTTCTGAACTTAAGTACAGTGATTAGTCACACCACGAGCTTTACGGTGAAGGAAAACATCGAGAGGAAACCTGCATACGTCTGAGAAGAAATTCAAAAGGCGTATGTATAGTCGTGTTGAGTAACGGCGATGGACTCGCCATCTGTCACGTTGGCACCTAATATACCTCTGGCGGAAAGTGGGTGTGTGGGTATTACCTATACACCTCTGCCTACCCCTTCGGGGACCCTTGTGGGAAGGCGTGAGGATATATTATATTATTATATTACTATCATCATACTAATAATAATATAACTACGAAAGTTTGTAAGATTTGTTTGTTCCTCTTTATCTTCTCTCCGAATTCTATCTTCATCATCCGAATTCAGAAATTCGGATGATATTCTGAATGGAAATGGATGACATTTGGCACAGAGATTTATTATTTACTGGCTAATTGACTGGGAATAAAGTATTATTCCAGAAAAAATATCATCATCCTCATCATATCCTCACGCGGAGTCCTTAACGGGATAGACCGAGAGTATAGAGCGCCAGTTCTCTCTTGACTTATATACCTCAAGAGTACTCGAAACCGACGAGCATGTATGAAGAGACTGATGAATGTGGACGAAAAAATATTATGAAAACATTTTTTACGCAGGTGAAGCCGCAAGAAACATCTTGTATTGTATAAAGGCAGAGCCAGTGGCTCGTTTATTTGTCGCGAACTCATTCAAGCTGTCTCTTGGAACCGCTGCCGCAAACAGCCGCCTGGCAATTTCGCCTCGTTCAACTACAGCTTAACACTGCTTTATCAATACATTCATATAATAAAATTGGAGTGTCTGTTTGTAATATTGAAATAACCGCTTTCTACAAAATGCTTATGGATGTATACCCGGTACATACATCAAAATATATATTTTTTTAATTTTTGTCTGTCTGTCCGTCTGTTTGTTCCGGCTAATCTCTGAAATGGCTAGACCGATTTAGACGGGACTTGCACTGGCCGTAAAAAGGAGTAACTTAGGCTACTTTTATTTTAGTTTTTTTTTGTTAAATGCCACGCGGGCGAAGTCGCGGGCATAGCTAGTACGTAACTATGAAATAAGGAAGCATTGAAAATCCCACTGTTGCTATTAATTATGGGTATTGTGTCTGACAATTTGCATATCGAATGAAAATGATCCATTTTACTTACTTACTTTACTTAGTGTACCTCCAGACATCACTGAATATTCAAACCAAGTAAGAATAGACAGATAACTTCATATGGTTGTAGACTTGACTTATTATTTGCATTGAGAGAGGTAGGGCATAACGGGTTTCCCGTTCGAATTTGGAGTTGCCCGACTGGGGCAGGACCTCCATCTTATGGAAGTCCTTAGCACAGTAACTCATTTTTTTGTGTTGTGTTCCTACGCGGTAAATAAGGTTTCCAGTAATGAGCTCCTTGGGGAGGGGGGGAGGATTGTTAAATTGTGTTGGAAGGGATTAAACCCATTATGCTGTCAACACACTATAACTCTCCGAACACAGAGTGGCAACGCGCAAGTGATACTTCGGTATCGTAAGCGTAAATAGGCTATGGTAACCGTTTCCCATCAGGTGTATGCTTTTTGCCACATTTGTTGTATAAAAAAAAGTCTACGAAATAACAAATGCCGATACTAACATCAACCACAGGTATTCAATATAGAAAAAAAATCACAGCAAACTCCTAACAAAATTTGTGAGCAATCTGATCCGCGCGTTGTTGCTTTTATTATACCACAGGCGCTATCACCCGTATGGTAGGGTTTACCTTTGTTAGCAATCGCACTGATAAGGTACTGTTTCCTTTCAATTAAATGCCTGTCATGCTCTCGTCAAAGTGTTTACAATTGTTACAAAATCTCATTATAGTAATTGATTGGGAAGATTGCGGTTAGGGTTGTCAAATTGTCGACTATTGTTATACTTCGAATTCGTTTGACTTTGAGACGACAGTGATGAGATCTTCTTCTATCTAGAGCGTCGCCAGATATAATTCCTATCAGTTCTTTATCATAGTAAACCCATGGTGGTATGAGGCTATGTTCTGAACTACTAGGTACTACAAAGGCGGCGTCGGCGGCTGTTTACCATCAGGCCACGTGGTTACCACGTTATAATGAAGTTCCTGCGGTCGAGTTAGCACCGGACTCCAATTCGTCAGGTTAGTTAGCTTTCTATATCTAGGAAGCATGTTCACACGAGATGGAAAGTATGAAAAAGATATTGAAAGAAGAATAACTGCCGGAAATAAGGTGAATGGAGCCATGTCGGCGTTGATGGGCAGTAAAAGTCTGAGCAAGAATGCTCGAGTTGCTGTCCTACCTTGTTGTATGGCAGCGAATCCTGAGTATGTCAGAGGAGGTATGAAATAGCTTGATTGCAGTTGAGATGCGAACTCTTCGAAAAATGTGTCGTTAGGGACTTGGTGTGATGATATGTATGTATGTAATTAGCTTGCCTTGTCTTCGGGTCAAATTTAACAATTAGCCTTTTTACGCTCGCAATATATTTTAAGTTTTCAGTAGGTACATTGTCTATTCTCCTTGAACAAGTCTCAATAATAAATGCGAAAGTTTGTAACGATACCAGTTTCTGAACACAGAATATAGATTATTTATTTATTTATTTAAAGTTTATACACAATTACAGTACAATGGTGGATTTAATGCTAAGGCATTTTCTCCCAGTCAACCACCCTTGACAGGAGAAACATTGAAGCGGGTGTGCATAGAAATATATATATATATTGTACTAATATTTAGTTACGCTTTCACGTAAAAACTACTTAACCGATCATCATAAAACTTTGTACACATATTCTTGGCGGTGATAGAAGTAACATAGGATACTTTTTATTGATAAAATAAATCATTTTTACGACAGGAAAAATGCCGTTTTATTAAAATGGTGATGGCTTATATCCAGGCTTAAGACATAGAATACATTTGAATCCCAAAAGATTCAAAGCTCTAATATGATAAAGGCAAAAATATGTATGTTGCTCTTTCCACACGGGCGAAGCCGCGGGCATAAGCTAGTTAGATATGAAAATAAATAAATGGTTTTAAAAAAATATATGTACGTACATATAATATATATAATAGATACTATACTAACATAAATGCAATTGAGGTTGTAAACGTACCCTAGGACCCTTTCAAATAATGCTGTTTGACTAAGCGCTTAAACATTAGTTTGGAGGAAGCTTTCCTAATATTGGGTGGAAGTTGATTCCATAGACGCACTGCATTAGAACACAGGGTATGTTATATAATAGAACATTCATGTACCTACCAATTAGATTACATTTTAGGCGGGTGAGGCCGCGGGGCGCAGCTAGTCCTAGGTGCCTATAAGACTGGGTGACACCCCTCTCTTGAGTGTTTGCTATTGACAAATTAGTTAACTAATGAAGTGGCCGTGAGGAGACTAACAAACAATGCTACTTGATGCGGCGCCATAACTCGGGTAAACAGTAAACCCCTACCCCATTTAAGTATGTGCAGTATTGGGTAGGCAGTTAATTTTATTTATATAGGAACTAAAAATACAGTAGTATAAAACTGTACAGAGAATGTTACAGAGTTCCTGGCTGACAAAATGAAGTTTTAGAGTACTCGAAACCGACGAGCATGTATGAAGAGACTGATGTATGTGGACGAAGCGAAAGAGGTATATAAGTCTTGATAAAACTGGCGCTTTACTCTCTCTGCCTACCTTGTGAGGGGCTCGGAGTGCCATTAATATTATCACAATTACACCTGACACCTTCAAATAATGTAAATAAAGTTGAGAAGAGAGCGTGCGCTTAAGGTGCAGTCTCTCAATCTCCTGGTAGAGAATGAAGGTCTGTATCAGGCCACATTACAAACCTGGTACAACTAATTCCAGTTCCATATTATAGATATAAAGATAGAGAGAGTAGCTCCAGTACCATATTACCAAATAGAAACAGCCCGTTTCTTTGCAACACGTTGAAACAAGCGCATAACAATTATAATTCAAGTACCTACAACAATTCGTTCTTCAGATCTCTTTGTTTCGAAAGAACATAATAATATTATTAAAAAGTTTAATGCTATCTCTTTCTATTCTTTTTACTAAAAAAAGGAAGAAGCATGTGTCAAGTTCCATCGCTCTTTAAATACCAGTCGAGATCTCCATTTAATTGGGCGAAGGCTCGAATATGGAACTTGAATCGCGAAGCAGTTAAGCGTAGGATTTACCTAATGTAATTCATAACTGGCACCGCCGTGATGTATGAGCCGTGGCGGCCGAGTGGTTCAAGAAGTCGGCTCAACGCAAAGATTATAGATTGTTATCGTTACTCCTTCTGGTACGGAGCAGGGAGCAGTTTTTTAGAGCAGGCTATACGACTAAATGACGTATTCATTAATTTCAAGAATTTATTTTTAGATTCAAGAGACGTAATGATTATTGACATTGAAACTTCCACTTGTCCTTGTCCAGAGGCGGCCTGACATCTTTGAACTAGTTTTTTGTCAATTTATTCTCGGTCTGTTCTTTCCTCGCTTTGAGTTTTTTTTGTAAAATTCCGCGATGACACAGTTGCTATCAGTATTTTGGGGACTGCAGGTTCTAGTGACGAACTTCATGTGGAAAACAAGAGGTTTTATAATCTTAAAATATCTTAGCCGTGATGGCCGAGTGGATCGAGTTCGAGTTGCCGGTTCACTGCACACAACGATTGCAAGTTTTACTGAACTTAAGTACAGTGATTAGTCACACCACGAGCTTTACGGTGAAGGAAAACATCGAGAGGAAACCTGCGTACATTTGAGAAGAAATTCAAAAACGTATGCATAGTCGTGCTTGAGTAGCGGCGATGGACTCGTCATCTGTCACGTTGGCACCTAAAATATGTCTCCGGCGAAAGGTGGGTGTGTAGGTATTACTATGTACATACCTCGGCCTCCCCCTTCGGGAACCCTTGTCCAACAAGGCGTACCTAAAGATATAAAATATGTTAGATCATTTAAAGTAGGTTTTAAATTTAATATACGTATCAATTTTCTCTCCATATCTCATCGATGTAAATGATATGTATGTAAATACATGTCTGCTGATGTAGGTAAATAGTTGGCAGCTATATACTTTCAGCTCTTTAAAGTAGTTTTAATTACGTTTTATTATTGAAAAACATCTGTTCAATTTCACTTTGCATAAATTTCAAGAGTATAAAAGTCTTATCTTATTTAAAAACAATAATTTATACATAATATTCGAGAGAAAACCAGTATACGTTTGAGAGGAAATACAAAGCAGTTTTTATAGTTGTGCTTGTAACGGCGACGGGTGACCATTTGGCATGTTGGCACCTAAATATATCTCCAGCGAAATGTGATAAGAAAGAAAAAAAATATATATAGTAAGAAAATAAAAACTACACCTCTCCTTATTTCTTCGAGGGCCTTTGCGTGAAGTAGCCTCTATATTATTATCTATAAACAGAAGTTTCATCTCGCCCGCTCACTGTCTCAGTCTCTGTCAGCACAGCGTCTGGACTTATAGACCTCTCTTCATTCATCGGACAGATACATTATATTAAATAATAATAATATATCCTCACGCCTTCCCACAAGGGTTCCCGAAGGGATAGGTAGAGGTGTGTAGGTAAAACCCACACACCCACTTTCCGCCAGAGGTATATTAGGTGCCAACGTGACAGATGGCGAGTCCATCGCCGTTACTCAAGCACGACTGTACATACGCCTTTGAATTTCTTCTCAGACATATGCAGGTTTCCTCTCGATGTTTTCCTTCACCGTAATATTATATTATTTAAACGTATAACGGCTATGGACTCGCCATCTGTCACGTTAGCACCTAAAATATATCTTTGGTGGAAAGTGGGTGTTTGGGTACTAATTATACACCTCTGCCTACCCCTTTGGAGACCCTTGTGGGAAGGCGTGAGTGAGGTATACTAATAAGTTAATCTGTTTTACGAATACGTTTTTTTATTAAGATAAACTCTCCTGTAATAAACTATTACACCTCTTTTTTGTTCGCGTACCTACTCCTTGCACGTGCTGAAAATATATTTGACCAAGTGATATAAAAAACACGAGCTAGACAATAAACATCGTTTAGGTACCTCTGAAAGCCGTGGTGGCCGAGTGGTTCGAGCGGTTGCTTGCGACGCAAAGGTCGCAAGTTCGAATCCCGACTGTACCAATGAGTTTTTCTGAACTTAAGTACAGTGATTAGTCACACCACGAGCTTTACGGTGAAGGAAAACATCGAGGAAACCTGCATACGTCTGAGAAGAAATTCAAAGGCGTATGTATAGTCGTGCTGGAGTAACGGCGATGGACTCGCCATCTGTCACGTTGGCACCTAATATACCTCTGGCGGAAAGTGGGTGTGTGGGTATTACCTATACACCTCTGCCTACCCCTTCGGGGACCCTTGTGGGAAGGCGTGAGGATATATTATTATTATATATAAATATTCAAATGACATCATTATCGCATATAATTATATTAAAATGTCGTGCCTTAAATTCCCGACAGCAAGCAGAACTATTTTTCATAATATGTTTTGTTCATATTTTATGATGAGGCGTACTGTGAAACTTTTCAGCATACATTATTTCGGATTGTTCTCATAAAACAGCTGCATACACACATTTAATCCTGTCTCAATACAGAAATGTATGAAAAAAATATAAATAATAACTTAAATCAATGATGGTGGACGAGAATCAATGTGGTATCTACGCAATGAACAACTAAGTACAGTGTTTAGTCACGCTACTAGCTTCATGGTCAAGGAATAACAGGATACCTGCATACGCTTATGAAGAAATTCAAACAAGTACACAACAAGCATAAGCTTGTTGGAGAAATGTTGAAAGATTTGCCGTCTGACACTTTGGCAACTTAATTATTTTAGCGTATCTAACGTAAAAATGTTTTTTCAATTCGGAATCGCAGTGCCTGAGATCAACCATTTCCAACAAACAAACTCTGCCCCTTCATAGTTAGAGAAGATTCTAACAACACAAGTGACAAAATCTACGGGGAATTTATCCCCATACCTTGGTACTGGGACCCGCACTGCGCGGTTTCAACGAAGTTTCCATCCGCGAACGTTCAGATTGTGGTATGAGCACCCCGTTGAGGTTTTTCCTAAAGAGTACAGCATGGAGTGCTTCAAAAAAGATTTCAAAAGATTCCTGCAGGGTCGGCCGCGCACCAGTGTATCCTTTGGTGTCCAGGATGAGGCCAAATTTGAGACTTATAAAGTCGTTAAAAAAGAAATCGCAAACTTGTGTCTTAATAGGGTTGAAGTGGACTAAATTGAGCCGACCCCAACCGAAGACACTACATAGGGTACTCTCTATTTCAAGCGCAAGTTGTTCGTGGCTTTCCTCCACATTGAAATGAGGGAGATTAGCTCGGCCAGCGTAGTAAGTGTCCCCAGTGCTATCATCTGCTTAGCAATGGATACCCTCAATAAAAAGCATGTCATTGATATGCACAAGAAACAGAGTCGGGGACAACACAGCCTTGCGGGACTCCAGCATTAATGTCCATGCTTTCGGAGCAGCTACCGCCAACGACGGCTCTTATGCATATGCTGAACAGAAAGCTGACCGACCATTTTTTTTCTTCTTTTGAAATGAAGAAAAAGAAGGAATTTTCTTGCTTCATTGGGAAGCTTCGAAAGAAGACCACGAGGCCAGACCTGATCGAACGCCTTCAGCTGGTGATGGCGATGAATGGTGAGTGAGATATATTAGGTAACCTGTTGAGCGACTGTGGCGGAAGCCATACTGTCGGTTACCATTATTACCATTACCACGGTTACCACCATAACACACCATGACCGTCTAGATATCACAGCAGTTGCTTATTGATCACTCGTACCATATTTTTGGAGAGGAGGGAAGGGATGGCGGTCGGCCTGTAATTCAACGGGTCTGATCTATCGCCCTTTTTGGGCACTGGGTCCCTTGCCAGCTCTGGAGACGGAATTATATTTCTACAAGAAGGGTGTGAAAAGTTCCTCCAGGCTGGAGGAACTTTTTCTTCCACACAAATGTGTGGAATTGTATTTATTATTACTTATTAAAGTGGACGTGAATAAAACACTCTGTATCAGTCGAAAGTGACAATACATAAAATTCAATTATGTAAATTTTTCAGTATAATTATAATATAAATGGCTGTACCATTCGTAAACACCTCCGCCATATGTGTAACCGTCAGGTATAACTTACCTCTTCGGCTTCCGGGTCGCGGCACAGCAGTGGGCGTTTGACTCCGCTGCAGACATGAGTCAAGTTACTTTTCGAATAAACGGCGTTAAGCATTCAGGTAATATACACTGACCTTTAAAACATAGTTATTAAACGAGCCGTGTTGGCCGAGTGGTCACCTGCAACATAAGTATTGCAAGCTCCAATCCTGTCTGTTCCAATGAGTTTTTCTAAACTCAAGTACAGTGATTTTACGTAATTACGAGTAGTCACAGCACGAGTGTTACGGTGAAGGGAAACATCCAGAGGAAACCTACAATATGTTTGAGAAGGAATTCAAAGACGTATGTATAGCCGTGCTTGAGAACCGGCTAATACCCTACCCAATCTAAGATAAAGTCGTGGTGGCCGAGTGGTTCGAATCGACACAAATATCGCCAGTTCGAATCCCGACTGTAATAATGAGTTTTTCTGAACTTAAGTACTGTGATTAGTCACACCACGAGCTTTACGGTGAAGGAAGTCATCGAGGGGAAACTGCATACGCTTGAGAAATTTAAAAGCGTACTCGCCATCTATCACGTTGGCACCTAAAATAAATCTTTGGTGGAAATTGGGCGAGTGGGTAGTGGGTACTACCTATACACCTCTGCATACCACTTCGGGGACCCTTATGTGAAGGCGTGAGAAAAGAAATTCTATTCAGACAATAATTAAATAATAATATATCCTCAGGCCTTCCCACATGGGTCTCCGAAGGGGTAGGCAGAGGTGTATAGGTAGTACCCCACACACGCACTTTCCGCCAGATATAATTTAATAATTAGGTGCCATCGTGACAGATGGCGATTCCATCCAATTAAATGATTTGAGTTTTGGTCCACTTATTATTGCTATTTAATGGAGGATCATTTTAAACCTTGCGAATGGTAATTTAAATGTTATTGTAATATAGATTATTATTATATATCCTCACGCCTTCCCACAAGGGTCCCCGAAGGGGTAGGCAGAGGTGTATAGGTAATACCCACACACCCACTTTCCACCAGAGGTATATTAGGTGCCAACGTGACAGATGGCGAGTCCATCGCCGTTACTCAGACACGACTATACATACGCCTTTGAATTTCTTCTCAGACGTATGCAGGTTTCCTCTCGATGTTTTCCTTCACCGTAAAGCTCGTGGTGTGACTAATCACTGTACTTAAGTTTAGAAAACTCATTGGTACAGTCGGGAATCGAACTTGCGACCTTTGCGTCGCAGGCAACTGCTCGAACCACTCGGCCACCACGGCAGGTTTCCTCTCAATCTTTTCCTTCACCGTAAAGCTCGTGGTGTGTGTGTATTAGTCGGGATTCGAACTTGCAATCTTTGTGCCTTTTATGATGTGTTTTAATTTTGTGGATAACTAAGGTAATGTCACTTACAGTGGGCAGTGAGGTGGAATCCGATCGCAGCCTACTGGACTACATCCGGTGGAATCTAAATTTACGCGGAACGAAGTACCTGTGCCGAGAGGCAGGATGCGGAGCGTGTACCGTGGCTGCGGTCACCCGTCCGGGCGGGCCCACTGTTTCCGTCAACTCGGTGAGATTTACAGTTGGACATTAATTCATTGATAGCGTTATAATTTGTAATAGCTTCGATGTACTATATTGTGTTCATCAAGCTAATTATCCATCTCAGTGCCAAATTTCATCCAATTCCGTTTTTGTATGAAAGGAAGGAAGGAGGGGAGAGGAAGGAAGGGAATCCTCAGAAACTTTCACTTTTGTAGTATAAAGGTAGGATATGTAGATCATACACATATCATATCATCACGCCAAGTCCCTAACGAGGTAGGAAGAGAGTATAGAGCGCCAGTTCTCTCTAGACTTACATACCTCTTTCGCTTCGTCCACATTCATCAGTCTCTTCATACATGCTCGTCGGTTCCGAGTACTCTTAACGTTCCCGTCCTTCAGAGTCCGATCTATTTGATCCAGGTAGTTGGAACGTGTCCTTCCTCTGCCTCTTCTTGCACACACATTTGCTTTGTATATCTGTTTCGTCAATCTTTCTTCACTCATCCTTTCTATATGTCCAAATCATCGATATGTAGATCGATATAGATATTAGGGAGAGATATACAAACGACCATGTGACCTTTTCACCGACGGCCATTTCAGTGCTTAGTGTCAATAACCTCGTGCAACGACTGGGATATCACAACTGTAGAGAAGATTGGCAATAGGAGGGATGGCTACCACGCCGTACAGAAGGCCCTGGCGGAGGGCAACGGCTCCCAGTGCGGCTACTGTAGCCCAGGGTGGGTCATGGCTATGTACAGGTAAGGTCATTCTGAGCCTAGTTCACTTTTCTATACTAATATTATAAAGAGGAAAAAAAAATCAAACCGATCGAACCGATTTTCAAAATTCTTTCACCTTTGAATGCTACATTATCACTGATTAATATAAGCTATTTTAATTGAAAGCAAAAATAAATTTTATGCCAAAATGTAAAAAAAAAAAATGTCTACCCGTGCGAAGCCGGGACGGGACGCTATTACTACACTTATAACCTCGTAATTTATTCAAATTATATTTATACATTAAATTAACTTATTTATAATTACTATGCAAATAGATCATAACTTCTTCCCACAAAGTTCCTTGAAGGGTTTGGCAGAGGTGTATAGGTATTACGGCATTGAATTTCTTCTCAATCGAATGTAGGTTTCCACTCGATGTTTCCCTTCACCGTAAAGCTCGTAGTGTATCTGTTCACTGTACTAAAGTTCAGGACATCAAAGGACCACGCATTGCAACATTTACATATACAATGCCTTTAAGATGAACATGAGGAATGAACATGACAGAATCATAAGTTAAACGCATACTTGAGGGTACTTAACAAAATTTAATAAGGAAGTATTCTATTCCTTAATTTCATTGAAGTAATTATCTGACTCAAGTCAGCTGAGTCGAAACTTAGGCAGGATTACATTTAGGATACAGTGACATTAATTACACACATATTACGCACACAGACACACACAATCATACCCAATATTAATATCAAATATAATGAAGCCGTGGTGGCCGAGTGGTTCGAGCAGTTGCCTGCGACACAATGATTGCATGTTCGAATCCCGACTGTACCAATGAGTTTTTCTGAACTTAAGCACAGTAATTCATTGAAAACATCGAGAGAAAATCTGCATACGCCTGGGAAGAAATTCAAAGGCGTACGTATAGTCGTGCTTGAGTAACGGCGATGGACTCGCCATCTGTCACGTTGGCACCTAATATACCTCTGGCGGAAAGTGGGTGTTTGGGTATTACCTATACACCTTTGCCTACCCCTTCGGGGACCCTTGTGGGAAGGCGTGAAGATGTATTATTATTATTATTGTATATAATAATTTCTTACGCACATTATCCACATGCGCATTATCCATGTTATTATATTTTATGGATCAGGAATTTTGTTACATCTTCATCTCGAGATAAGTGTCAATGTTAGCGTCACAGTTTTGTTACTGCAGTCAATATCTCACTTTTAATGGTATATTATAACTGTACTTTTTGTTTCTAAAGAAATAAATCCCATTTCAGTTTCATGAAAGGCAAAAAAACCGCTACGATGAAGGAGATTGAGAATGCTTTTGGGAGCAACATCTGCCGCTGTACAGGGTACAGGCCAATCCTCGAATCCTTCAAAAAGTTCGGAAGCGACGCAACTAATTCCATTAAACTCCTAGACATTGAGGATTTATATATTTGCAAAAGCAAAAACAAGTTGTGTGCTAAAAAAGATTGCAACGAGGACGGTGACTGGTGCTTGGTGACGGCTGATGGCCAAAACGAGTTCATTGACATAAAGTTGGCCGACGGCAAGCGCTGGTACACCGTTTACAGGCTACACGACTTGTATCATATCTTGAAAATGGTTGCCAACAACTTCAGCTACATGCTGGTAGGGGGAAACTCGGCTAAAGGTGAATTAATTAAACACATTTGTTTATAGCTTTCATAGCACACTTTGAATCTGTTGCTTTGGAAAACTTCTCTTCGGCCTATTTTTTTTTTTTTTGTATTGTCTCTCGTAGCGTGAGTTCTGGGAACTTTTGCTACTTAACCGGGCAATGGCGAGACCTAGGCCTCCAGCCCCTCTTCGGCCTAAAAGGCAACAGTTATACACCTACTTACTCTACTATGTTCCACAAGACAACATTCAACATAGGCTAGAAAAGTGTAGATAAGCAATTTTTCTAAAGTACACAAGCATTCATATATGCTGACCTATTTATATTTATAAAACAAAGCCGATTAACACCACTTGTAACTAAAGAATCTGCTAGACCAATGTTTTTTTCTTTGTCTGCGCCCCAGACAAATAAGCTAACTAAATGACACAACCAGACAAGCAAGCTACCACTAACGATTAGCAGTCCCATACAAGAGCTAGCAAACCACAAGGTATCGTGTGTTGAGGACTTAATGCTGGCAAGTTGAGGTGTACTAGTTGCCTGAGAGATCAACGGTTCCTCTGCTAGTACTGTTATTTGCCTGGAAACCTCACCGTAGAAACACAGCATATTCATAGAGCAGTGCCATTCTTTTGACGGCCCTATTTTGTATTGTTATTTAATTCCAGCTATATACCCAGTGGACGAATACCCAGATGTGATGATAGACATCGCTAAAATCGAGGAGTTAAGAGGCTACACACTAGACCAGAATCTGACCATTATGGCGGCGACCACCGTTGCAGAATTCCTCGATATCCTAAATACTTTATCCACCAAAGAATATTTCTCATACTTTAAATATATATATGATCATTGCGATTTGGTAGCGCATAATCAAGTCAGAAATGTAAGTCATTTCAAATATTATGTAGTTTCTAATTTCTTTTGAGATTATTTGTTTGATAATAATTTGAGCAGAGATTTAAGAGAAGTAGGGCATAACCCAAAATTTGCCTGACTGACCTTAAAAGCCTGTAGCCAAATAACTCAATTTTTATGTTGTGTTCCTGCGCAATGGCTAAGGTTTCCAATAATGAGCTCCTAGGGAGAGGGTACACAGCTTGTATTTTTTCCAGATAGGGACAGTAGGAGGCAACCTGATGATAAAGCACGGGACCAACGCCTTCCCTTCAGACTTGTTCCTGTTGCTGACGACAGTCGGAGCTGAAGTTACTATTGGTACACGCTGTTTTTAGTCTTCATTAAAAAGTCCATCAACGCAAATATGCATGTTCGAATCCTGACTGTACCATTGGGTTCTGAACTTAAGTACAGTGATCAGTCACACAACGAGCTTAACATCGAGGGGACACTTGCTCAGGTCTGAGAAGAGTTTAAAAGACGTATGTACATTAGTGCTTGACACGGCAATGGATTCGCTTTCTGTTACGTTGTCATATAAATAAAATATATCTCCGACGAAAAGTGGTTGTGTCGGTACTACACACCTTTGCATACCCTTGTGGGAAAGTGCGAAGATGACGTTCTCTTGTATTATTATATTAATGATCAGAATAGAGTCGAGAGCCAAACAGTGGGACGAGTCGATCAGCAGGTTTTCTCGTACCCCGTTGTTGGAAACTCTATAAACGCTACTGACCGTCCGACAGCCGTTGCCAGGTGGGAGTTTGGCCTGTGGTTGACTGCTTTACCATCACCTAATATAGCAACGCTAATATATAGCACTACCTTTACGTCATGTGCATCCCATAGGTTATGTACAACAAGACATGTAACCCCGTTATATAATATATTTACGAGTTGTGCTCGAGACTTCGCCCGCGTGGATATGAACAAAATTTATTGTTTAGTTTTTAAAATAAAAGTAGCCTAAGTTACTCCTTTTTACATCAGCTATCTGCCAAACAAACAAACAGACAGACAAAAAATAAAAATAAAATGATTTTGCTATATGTACCGTGTATACATCCATATGCATTTAGTAAAACGCGTTTTCATTAATATTACGCTCCAGACACACTCCAATTTTATTTATTTTTTATTTATAATATAAGTATATATATATATATATATATATATATATATATATATATATATATATATATATATATATATATATATAAAGTTATCTATAAATATATCTATATATATATATATATATAGATATATTTATAGATAACTTTATAACAGGGCATTACGGGTTTCCCATTCGAATTTGGAGCTGCCCGACTGGGGCAGGACCTCCACCTTACTTACTACCTTTTAATTGTGTTGTGTTCCTACGCGGTGAATAAGGTTTCCAGTAATGAGCTCCTTGGGGAGGGGGGAGGATTATTATACTGTGCTGGCAGCAGAGCGATTAGTCCCATTATGCTGCCAACACAGTATCTCTCCGAACACAGAGTGGCAACGCGCAAGTGATACTTCGGTATTTTAAGCGTAAATAGGCTGCGGTAACCGTTTTTCCATCGGGTGGGCCGTATGCTTGTTTGCCACTCTTGTTGTAAAAAAAAAGATGGTTGTCTCTTAATGTTTATACATTTTATATCAATATTGTATGACGTCACAGGAGACTGTTACGGGGGGACGTATTTGGTGTCTATGGAAAAGTTTCTGAAAGTAAATATGAAAGGAAAGGTGTTGCTGAGCATTGTGATGCCACCACTGAGCAGCGAATACGTGATGGCTACATTCAAGGTGACATATTAATAATATTATCAGCAACTGGCATCTTAGACTGGAGGTCGACAAATTAAATATTCTACTGAAGTATATACACCATGTTGCACATAGTGTATGACTCGAAACTGTGTCGAAGCGTGTTTGGACCTTACACCTAACTATTACATGGGCATGAATCAGAACAGGCAAATCCGAAGGTTACCAAAAGCATTTCTTTATAATATATGGCATAAAAACAATTTTAAAAGTTAGAAGTGCAAAGAATCTCATACTTTGGAGGCAGCCTCCGCGAACGCTCAAGTCGTGGAATGAACTCCTCGTTTAGGTTTCCCCTAGAGACAGCATGGAATTCTTCAAGAACGGTATGAAAGGACTCGAAACAGCTATGGATTACCATCAGGTGGACCTCAGCATATAATAACATATGGGGCACATAATATTTTAACATTCCCACAAGTCTCGTAATGCTCATGGACAATTTCGATTCCAGGTGATGCCAAGAGCTCAGAGCGCCCACGCTATAGTGAATGCAGGCTTCATGTACAAAATAGACTCGACTTACACTGTCGTCGAAGCAACGATTGTGTACGGCCA
Organism: Drepana arcuata; assembly: GCA_016069955.1. Classification (NCBI taxonomy): domain Eukaryota; kingdom Metazoa; phylum Arthropoda; class Insecta; order Lepidoptera; family Drepanidae; genus Drepana; species Drepana arcuata. The sequence continues at coordinate 21,746 of JACCPG010000672.1, read as the reverse complement.
TCTCTCGTCTACTTTCATTCGAGCCACCACCACGGAGCAGTACCTCGTGGGCAAAGTCCTGTACAACAACGACACTCTACAGGGCGCCTTGAAGGTTCTAGAGGCGGAAATTGTTGTGGAAGACGCGCCGCCTGAACCCTCCGTCGAGTTTAAGAAGCAATTGTGTTTGAATCTGTTCTATAAGGTGAGGATTAAACGGTTGAAAGAAGGTTTAAAGGCGACAGAGAAATATGAATTAGAAATATAATTTAGCCATTTAAAGACGGTTATACCTATAATCTTATTCCTTTATTTAACCAATATGTATATCATCTCGAATAGATACTTAAGTTGCAATTAAAAATTGAAATGTAATAGTGTAAATATTTCAGGGTTTACTGACTGTATGCCCGCAAAGCTTACTCGATTCGAGATATAGATCAGCAAGTACCAGCATTCATGCAGATCGCGCTGTATCCACGGCGAGCCAGTCTTACACGACTGATACATCACTGTGGCCCATAAACCAACCTATGCCTAAAGTTGAAGCAATGGTTAGTATATCATTTGATATATCTTCGCATCTTTCACAGGGGTCCGAAATGGTAGATAGGTTTTAAGGTGCTAACGTAATATATGGCGAGTCCATCGCCGTTTATCAATTACAACTATACATGCGACTCTGACTTTCTCCTCAAACGAATGTAGGTTTCCTCTCGACGATTTGACTCGATGCAATGAAATAGATAAATACATAAAATTATTGATGTTACATACAAAAATTCTAACGTTTGTATTTAGTGTTATGCATTCTCACAAATGATTGAATAACCAGATACAATGCGCCGGAGAAGCCAAGTACACGGAAGACATGCCTACTATCCCTAACGAGGTATTTGCAGCCTTCGTCCTCAGCACTGTGGCCACGGGAAACATCGTGGCTATCGACCCCTCTGATGCCTTGGTAACCTTTAATATATTACATATTTCTCTTTGGCAACAACCAGCCATTTAAATAATGCAATTGTATACTTCTTTTAGCTCTTGGATGGGGTATTAGCCTTCTACACTGCCAACGACATACCCGGTTTGAATTCATTCACTGCCGCTGACATAACATTTTATTCAGCTAACGAGGTAGTTCTTTGCGACGGTACCGTCAAGTTCTACGGTCAGCCCATCGGTATAATTGTTGCAATCACTGAGAAACTCGCAAACAAAGCTGCCAAATTGGTGAAAATCAAATATACAAACGTGAGAACCCCTGTGCTTAAGATAAGTGAAGCGAGGAAGGATCCCAACAGGGTAGCCCTGTTCACTACGATCCCGGCCACCGAGACGGGCACTGAAGTGGACAAGGTAATCACCGGACAGTATGTGATAGACTCACAGCTGCACGTTCACCTCGAGACCCAAGTGTGTATTGCCATACCCACCGAGGACGGCCTGGAGGTACACACTACCACTCAGTGGCTCAATTTTACCCACGTTATGATTTCTCGTGCGCTAAAACTCGACCAAAGTCGGTAAGTAGCTTTTGCTCAAACTTTTTACATTTAATCATCACGAGCGCTTCATGGGGAAGGCAGAGGGCGCCAGCTCCCTTTAGGTTAACCTCCTTCGTTTATCTGCATTCATCATTCTCTTCATCTTTGCTCGTTGGTTATATATGGAACAGTAGTATTCAAAATAAAATGATATATTATACCATTTTTATGAAATCACTATCATTAAATCACATTAGAATATGAAAATTCTGCCATCTGTCACGTTGGCACCTAATATACCTCTGGCGGAAAGTGGGTGTGTGGGCATTACCTATACACCTCTGCCTACCCCTTCGGGGACCCTTGTGGGAAGGCGTGAGGATATATTATATGAAATCAAAAATCAATTAAATCCACTTATTGCTTCCACGATAATTCAAATATGGTAATATGACTCGAGAGTATTAATTGTAGTGTGCGTGTGGTCTGGTGTGAGGTAATCAGTGGATAACGACAATACTCAAACATTGGTGGCAGGTTGCACACATCTAGAAAAATAGTGGGGCGCGTCTTCGTGTATGGCGCTATCTATAGTTGTCTGCAACGCATAGGTTGCAAGTTTGAATCCCGACTGTACCAATGAGTTTTCTTAACTTAAGTACAGTGATTAGTTACACCATGAGCTTTAGGGCGAAGGAAAACATCGATAGGAAACCTGCATACTTTTTACAAGAAATTCAAAGACGTATGTATAGTCGTGCTTGCTTGACTCGCCATCTGTCACGTACCTAAAATATATCTCTAGCGGAATGTGGGTTTGTGGGTACCATCTATACACTTCTGCCTAGTACTTCGAGGACCCTTGTTACGGGATCAAAGTGGCCAGGTCGGCATGCCGCCAATTATATACTTAATAGATTCGCACCTTATGTAAAATTTACAAAATCACTAGTCTTTTTTGTACAGAATTGACCTGCATTGCCTGCGTGTTGGTGGTGCCTACGGCGCGAAAATTAGTCGCAACTCCCAAATGGCAGTGGCCTGTAGCTTGGTAGCGCATAAGTTGAACCGACCTTGTCGGTTCATACCGCCCCTTACCACGATCACCCAAGTGTGCGGAAAAAGGCTGCCGGCGACATTAGATTTTGAGGTAACCTACCTATTCTTTTGATACCACCTAGGTGGCAAACAAGATTGATGGTAAGCGGTTACAGCCAGATGCTTGCAACACCTGGGACGCTTGCTACAGCTGCACACCATTGTTAAAAAAGTGTTCCCTGTGTCATTCAGAAAAATATGTAACTTCTGAATTTTTTGGTTGTTTGTTCAAATTGGTTCTTATATACATAGTGATACAGATATATTAGCTTTACATGTAATTGTTGGTAATAGAAGCAATTCACTGCCTTCCATTGTTGCTTCATTATCATCATGATCTGAATGCTACGATTTCTTGAGTAATTTGCAAACTTGATAAATAACGAATTGTATCAGAATAAGGCATTGGACCGATTTAATATCACACATCTAAAGTTATTCCGCAAAGTCTAAGTCTAAAGGCTAGAGTATAGAGCAAATATCAATTCAAAAAAGCCTCATCAAAAGACTTCTTTACATATGTTTTTTATTCCGTCAGGTTGGCGTAAATGCGTCTGGGGTGATCCAGTACGTAAAATATGACATGTACGAAGACCAAGGGTACATGTCTAATGAGCTGTTCTATGCACTCGTCACTGATGCCGTAAACAACTGCTACGGACTGTCCAGGTGGACCTGCAACTTGTATGATGTCCACACTGACACTGCTAAGAATACTTGGTGCAGATCTCCAGGTAGGAATTATCAACGCGATCTTGGTATACTTATCAGCACGTGTGTGTGTGACTGTACTCCTCCTGAACGGTTTACCTGAATAACATACATAAATATTACGTAGGGATATTCAACGGGGAGGAGAGTAGAGCGCCAGTTTACTCTAAGCTTACAAATCGCGGCTTCCTCTTCTTGCGCACACATTCGCTTTGTATCATATTTCGTCACTCATCCTTTCTTTATGTCCAAACAATCCCACCCTCATTCACGCCAGTTGTTTTGCTTCAGATTCGATTAAAAATCTTTTAGCCGTACATTTTTTATTACAACACTTGCTTTCCTATGAACTCGATTTTTTTTAAACTTGGGGCTTTCTAAAATATGGCATTAATTATAGTTGTATTCATGCAAACATTTCGCAGGCACCTTGGAAAGTATAGCATTTGCGGAATTTATGATGGACCACATAGCGTGCACACTGTCGCTAGACCCACTGGAGGTACGACTGGCGAACTTAAGCTCTACATACGAGTCGAGTATCACAGAGTTGCTCGAAGAATTGAAAACTAGTGCAGACTACGTAAACAGAAGAGCGGAAGTGACGAAATTCAATGCTCAAAACAGGTGGAGGAAAAAGGGTCTAAGGTTCGCCATAGTACGGTGGACACCAGTCGCAATGGGAATCAACGATGTTATCTTATCAGTGTTTCACGGCGACGGCACTGTAGTGATCTCCCACGCTGGCTCGGAGATGGGCCAAGGCCTTAACACCAAAGCTATTCAAGTAGCGGCGTATACATTGAAGATATCGATGGATAAAATAAAGATAAAGGAAAACAATACGCTCACAGCGCCCAACAACGGACCAACAGGCGGCAGTTTAGGCTCCCAGAACACCCTGATCGCCGTTCGCAGAGCTTGCAACAATCTTTTATCTATCTTAGAGCCCATTAGAAGTGGAATGGATAATCCAACTTGGGAAGAACTGATTGCCAAAGCGTATGCTTCGTACGTAGATTTGCAAGCGCACGGCTACCTTGACCCTACTGACTTTGTGACCTATGACGTATACGGCGCTGTCTTAGCTGAGGTGGAGGTCGACTGTTTGACTGGAGAGTCGGAAATATGCAGAGTTGACTTGTATGAAGACACAGGAGTAAGCACGAGTCCCGATATTGATGTTGGCCAAGTAAGATAACATCCTAGCTATACCATAAATAGTTCATATCTTCACGCCTACCCAGACAGCTAGATTTGTGTAGGTAGTAAATACACACTTTCCACTAAAGATATATTTTAGGTACTAACTAGCTATAGCATGCATGTATGTGCCTATGTAATGGTCCATACCTACTACTGTAGCTAAAAAACTAATTTTCCATGCAATATGGCAATAAATATACAGCCTGTCCATGTTAAGAAGTTCACAGCCAACAAGCGCTGGCAACTGGCAACTAATTATTCTGTTTTACCATACTTTCGTTCTTGTGTCAATTCTATCGCAGCCTAAGCACGTGCCAACGTACTATACTATAATAGAGGTAGCCCTACCTCTATTATAGTTATCCCGTTATGCCCATAACGGGATTTCCCGTTCGAATTTGGAGCTGCCCGACTGGGGCAGGACCTCCACCTTATAGAAGTCCGTAGCCAAATAACACAATTTATTGTGTTGTGTTCCTACGCGGTGAATAAGGTCTCCAGTAATGAGCTCTTTGGGGAGGGGGAGGATTGTTATATTGTGTTGGCAGCAGAGGGATGAGTCATATCATGCTGCCAGTACAGTATAACTCTCCGAACTTCGAATAGAGTGGCAGCGCGCAAGTGATACTTCGGTACCGTTAGCGTAAATAGGCTACGGTAACCGTTTCCCATCAGGTGGGACATATGCTTGTTTGGCAAACTTGTGGTATAAAAAAATACAGATATTATTTAAATGGCTACAGATAGAAGGCGCCTTCATGATGGGCGTGGGCTACTGGAAGCATGAGCATATAGTATACGACACCGCCACAGGCGAGCTGCTCACTAACCGCCTTTGGAACTACCACGTGCCCCTTAGCAAAGACATTCCAGCAATCTTCAACATTACGTTCAGAAAAAATGCCTACAGCAATGAACTTACGCTTGGAGCTAAGTGTAAGTATAGCATGATGCCTGCTCTGACCTGCTCTGCTGACCCATGTCAATTCTAGCAACGTAAACGTAACCTACCTACTTACTACTTACTTATTTACGTAAACATACATTCCTCCTGTTTAACTTTACTTTTATAACGCATTTCATATTATAAATATTTATTTAAGACTAGCTCCCCCCCCCCCGCTTCGCTTGGGTGAAAAAGTTTCTTACACAATCTCAACGGGTAGAATTTTAATCTAAAGCATTCCCGACTTGTACACACATAAAAATTTACACCAACATACCTATATATACATATGTCATAACATGTATATGTAGAATGTCATATATGACATATGACGTTAACCCTCGTCAATTCTCTATAGATTAACAGACTCTTTCGTTTCATCCTCATACTAGCTTGCTGGTTTCGAGTACCTAAATCATCCCAACCATTCATGTTTGATTAATTTAAGATAATACCTACGTCTGTTGGGATCTAGGTCGTTTGGAGGAGCGCCAATCTCCAAGCAACTTCACGTGAAACCTTAGACGTGTCTGACCACCTGATATTTGTCAATAAATGTATTATGTTTATTTCAGGTGTGGGAGAACCTCCCATGTGCATGTCAGTAGTTGTAGTGTTGGCTCTGAGGGAAGCAATTACAGCGGCCAGAAGCGAGTCTGGCTTGGCTGCCAACGAGTGGCTTGACATCGGTAATAATCTCATTGACAAATATAAGTGCCGACATTTAACTTGAATGGCGAACCGTATACCACACTAATTAAAAAGCGCCTAAGCTAAATATTTTGTGTAGTTGAGACAATTACAATAGGACCGTATCGCATGGCATGGCTCCCAGATTGTACTTAATGTTATTACTTGGTACGCCTACACAATGTATACCATAGCAGTTTTTCTTTGTCAACACAAGATGTCGCTAGCCGGCTTGTGAATCGCGCTATAGGTACCTTTGCTGTAATATGTGTAATGGAAAGTACTCTATTTTATTTCTCTGCCAATCATATTAACTTAGTAGCTACAGCTAATTAACAGCGTCACTCTAAGCCTACTTAGGTTGGAGTGGAGACTAGGAAATGAATAGAAGCTATCGAACTTAGTGATGGTTCGATCTATTTACTGTCTGTCTGTCTGTACTCATGTTAGTCACTTCGTAGTTTGTTTGTACTCCACACGAAAGGTCGCAAATTCTCTGAGCTATATTTTACTTAGCAGCACCTGCTAAGTACTCCGCTATAGATAGACCTTGATCTCAGAATTGATAATATACAGATTACAGAGCATAGGTTCCTAGAACTAACACACCTAGAGAAAATGAAAAAAAAATTGTTCCTTCTAGAAATGGGAAACCTTTCACAAACAGCTGAAGAGTGTATGAGTAGTTCGTGAGAGTATTTTTAATATTTAAACTTATAGGTACGTACATACATATCATCACGCCAAGTCCCTAACGGGGTAGGCAGAGAGTATTGAGCGCCAGTTCTCTCTAGACTTACATACCTCTTTCGCTTCGTCCACATTCATCAATGGAGGGTGGAGTGTAGGAACTTATAGGTACCTAATAAAATAAGTGTTGATGTATACTTTTATGTTTCAGAGGGCCCGATGAGCTTGGAACATATTTGTATGAACCTCGGGAATGTAAATACTGACTACAAATTCTATTAATATTGAGTAAAAAAAACGTTTCCAGCTATTTATAAAAAATACATAAATACACATTTCTTTTTAATAACGTCGATACGGAGTCCACGCGTAAAGAAAAAAATCAAAAGAGTTTTCAATCTGCAGGAGGTTATAGTTTATTTCTTACTTAATGTAGTGTTTCTAAAATGACTTATTAACCTGCCAGATAGGTATTTAGTGTCAATAAACTGGACTAGAAGCATATTCCAACACACGTTGCGTCACCGACCTGTCACAGGCGTGCCATGGAGGAAATGCCGCCTTCATGCCACCTGGTACGACTGTCACCGATTTTTACATAAATAAAGATATTATTCAAATTCATTAATTTATTTTGTATCCCTAAGAAAATCATTTATTCAATGGGAGGTAAATATATATGTGTCTATAAATTCCGATCTCACTTTGAGCACTGAGTAATTTTCTTTTCATACCCATTAAGGGAATAAGCATGCAGTCCGCTGATGGTAAGCGGTTACCACCGCCCATGAGTGCTTGTAACACGAAGAGTATTGCTCGCGGCTTGCCAAAACTGCATTCATCGTTTCTCACCCTTCTAGAAGAAGTCACATGTGGCACTCTCTAGAGAAAACCTCAACAGAGAGTTCATTCCACAGTGTTCACGGAAGGAACCTTCTTTGTAATCTCATCTGCTCATTGTTAGCTATTCGTTTATTAACTAAGAGAAAATAAATATATGAAAAAATCTATGTTTTATGTATTAAGAGAAAAGTTTGCTTATTTCCTGACCCTACAATTTGTTACTAAGGGCACAAACCATAGGGAGCACTAATCTGTCACTTAGCCGTGGACCACGAGCGAACTCAAGCTAGTGAAAGTATACCTACCTCCACATAAGTGCACCAACTTAGAAAACATAAAATATGCGATTCATAGTTTACTACTACATAGCTCATCTAAATGTCAAAATCTTTTTAATCTATATCTGTGACTAACTTCATCCAATTCCGTTCTGTAGTTATTGCGTGAAAGAGAAATAAGAAAAAAGCTTACGAGTTCCTTATATTAGTATGATCTAAGCTCTTACCCAGACACAGTATAACAATAAAATATCACCTCTAATAATATTGTTTGTATGTTCGCTACTGCTAATGGAAGGCATCTATATAACATCAATAATTTAAATACATTCATAGAAAGTTACTATTTCAAAACGTATTCGACTGAAGGACTAGTAACCGTGTCAAGTATATGTTTAACTAAAAACTTAAATATTTTATGAGATTAAATATGAACTGGCGTCCACACGTCGACCTCGACACCTATCATAAACCGGAAACTCCAACGTGAATGCTAACGAAATATAACGAATGATAAAGAAATCTTCAATATCATAAGCAGTTGCATTATGGGCATGATGAAAATTATTGCCGAAGGAGCCTTGAGAATATCATCTCATCACAGTATGATTATATAACTGCAGAATAACTGGGCTATTCGACTGTGGATACAGAACTGGAATAGTCGAAGCAGGCCGAGAGGCGACGCGTGCAAGTTACTCGTATCACATCAAACATAAACCTGATACTAACTATGACATACATATGAACATGTTTGATGCGCATACGCCATTGAATTTCTTCTCAAACGTATGCAGATTTCCTCTCGATGTTTTCCTTCACCGTAAAGCTTGTGGTGTGACTAATCACTTTACTTAAGTTCCGAAGAGCTCATCGGTACAGACGTAATTCAAACTTGTAGTTGGCTGGCTCGAACAATCGGCCATCGTGGCTCATATATCTTTATCTTTATATTAACCTTAGCTTTTCATCATCATCATCATATCATCACGCCAAGTCCCTAACGGGGTAGGCAGAGAGTATAGAGCGCCAGTTCTCTCTAGACTTACATACCTCTTTCGCTTCGTCCACATTCATCAGTCTCTTCATACATGCTCGTCGGTTTCGAGTACTCTTAACGTTCCCGTCCTTGAGAGTCCGATCGATTTGATCCAGGTAGTTGGAACGTGGCCTTCCTCTGCCTCTTCTTGCACACACTTTTGCTTTGTATATCTGTTTCGTCAATCTTTCTTCACTCATCCTTTCTATGTGTCCAAACCAACGTAACATGCCTTTCTTCATCTTTACAATCACGCCCTCATTCACGCCAGTTGATTTGCGAATCTCTTCATTGCGGATTCGATCTAATATCGTTACGCCGCACATTTTTCGAAGAGATCGCATCTCGACTGCATTCAAGCTATTTTCATACTTCCTCTGACATACCCAGGATTCGCTGCCATACAATAAGGTAGGTACCAATATCGCGTTGTGGACAGCTTTTCGTTAACCATATAATCACTGGGAAAGATGGATGGATTAATGAATGGAGAGAAGGCTCGAACTCGAACCATCGGCTATCTCCTCATCGAGAAAAGATAGCCGTGGTGGCCGAGTGGTTCGAGTTGCCTGCGACGCAAAGGTCGCAAGTTCGAATCCCGCCTGTACCAATGAGTTTTTCTGAACTTAAGTACAGTGATTAGTCACACCACGAGCTTTACGGTGAAGGAAAACATCGAGAGGAAACCTGCATACGTCTGAGAAGAAATTCAAAGGCGTATGTATAGTCGTGCTCGAGTAACGGCGATGGACTCGCCATCTGTCACGTTGGCACCTACACCTAAACAGGACTAGCGCTCTACTTTATCTGCTCACCCCAGCTCGGCATTAGGTACGATTTTAGCGTTCTTTACAACGTGATTTGTGACTTTTACAGCTATTTTCTGGCAAATATCGACCGACCACCGCTTCAGTAGCAGGTTAAAGTTTATCGTGTACATTAGTGGGTTATGTCTCCATAAATAATACAGGCTGCCCCTTCGAGAGCACCTGTTATCGGCAGTTAAGTACCACTCCGGCTTACACATATCTGTAATGGCTGTATTTGTTTAGACCACTGATCCCAAAGGGGTTTTCCACCGGAGCTCTACGACTCTCAACCACTGTCTCTTGAGGTTTGTTATTTGAAATATACTTATATGTAAAAGAGCCGTGGTGGCCGAGTGGTTCGAGCAGTCCCCTGCGACGCAAAGGTCGCAAGTTCGAATCCCGACTGTACCAATGAGTTTTTCTGAACTTAAGTACAGTGATTAGTCACACCACGAGCTTTAAGGTGAAGGAAAACATCGAGAGGAAACCTGCATACGTCTGAGAAATTCAAAGGCGTATGTATAGTCGTGCTTGAGTAACGGCGATGGACTCGCCATCTGTCACGTTGGCAACTAATATACCTCTGGCGGAAAGTGGGTGTGTGGGTATTACCTATACACCTCTGCCTACCCCTTCGGGGACCCTTGTGGGAAGGCGTGAGGATATATTATTATACTTATATGTATATAATTCTGCCTAGCGTAGAGACATAACCTGTAACCTAAGTAACTGTACGTACATGGTAGATGATTGTCATACATGTTCTTTTTTCATTCAAAATCTGCTGTATATATAAGCTTTGATCAACTTCTTCATACCAATTCCTGCGGAAAGCGGGTGTGTGAGTACTACCTATACACCTCTACCTACCCTTTTGGGGACCCTTGAGAGGAGGCGTGAGGAACACAGCCGTAAGCTAATGGACTCTAACTATACATATATATACTAATACACTCGCATATTAGAATTATGGATTCCAAACACATCTAGACCTCGCCTAGTAAAAAGGTGTGTTGCTTTAATGAATTTAGAAATTTGGCTTATCTAGCTCTGTTTTATTTCCAAACGTAAATATTAATGGGACTGAAGTTCGTGGATGTGCGGATTGAAACTATGTATTTTTATCGTATCATATAGAAGACGGAATGTAAGAACACCTTCTTTTGGTAAGAGATATATAGGTGTCAACGTGACACATGGCGAGTCCGTTGACGTTTTTCAAGCAACTAAGCATACTTTTTTGAATTGATTGTCAAACATGCTGTGCCCTGTTGCCCCCGAGTTCAATTTGATTTAAATGGTAGATTTTTATGGAATTTTTCCCAAATTTCATCCAATTCGGTTCAATAGTTTTTGTGTGAAAGAGGAACAAACATCTTCACAAACTTTTCCATTTCTAATATTAGTATATTCGAATTAAGGTTCCTTTCCTTCGTCATCAAACTCATGGTTTGATTTATCACTGTACATAAGTTCAGAAAAACTCATTGCCAGTTGGGAATGGAACTCACAATCTTTTCGTTGCATGCGCCTACTCGAACCATTGGGCCACAACGATATTGAAAATAAGGAATAAACTAACGTTGTGCAATATACATATATGCGTTTATACTGACATTATGTATTGGGAGTAGCTGCTCAATAAGCATGCCTATCACTTGGAATAGTTACGTAATACTATAGCCATAAAGACTATATTTATTTGCCAACTCCACACAATTTACAGATGAGCGAAATCGACAAATATTAATAAATTCATATTCCACTTACATACGCATTATTTTAAAGTTGGATTTGGGCGATATTTATCAGTTATTATGTGGCGACATTGCCTAATGGCGGACCAACTTGGAAGTCGGATCACTTTGAGAAATTCTATTAGAAAGCATGTCGGTTGATAGCATTTGACTTATATTCATACTGTTATGTACAACGTCAATGGACTATTAATTATGTACAGAGTGTACTGTAGTGATATCTTCAACGAAATACTTTACTACTTTACTTAGACAAAGAGAAAATTGCCACGGTGGCCGAGTGGTCCCGACTGTACCAATGAGTTTTTCAGAACATAAGTACAGTGATTAGTCACACCACGAGCTTTACGGTGAAGGAAAACAACTGAGAAGCAATTAAAAAGCTTATGTATAGTCGGAGTAACGGCGATGGACTCGCCATCTGTCACGTTGGCACCTAAAATATATCTCTGGCGGAAAGTGGATGTGGGTTCTACCTGTACACCTCTGCCCCTTCGGGGATCCTTGTGGGAAGGCGTGATGACATTTATTTTAATATTTTTAGAGAAAATTGGCAAGCTACTATCTCTGCCTACCCCGTGAGGGACCCAGCAAGAGGATATATTGTACGTAAGGACAAATTAATATATTATGGATTCATCAAAAACACTGTATTGACTATTGCTAGTCGACATTTATAATTTCATTAGTAGATTTTCTCAATAGAAAAAATGATATCTCATATGTTATTCCAGCTAAACATCTATCTCTGTGCCAAATTTCATTCAATTCCGTTCAGCCGTTCTGGCGAGATTGAGTAACAAACATCCATACTCACAAACTTTCCCATATATTATATAGGATAATTGAAACCTGACTAAATGAACTCGTTACCTAACAAGCACCTTGCAGTCGTTATTACAGAATACGACAGGGATAGAATAGTAGGCGACATATACGTCTGTCCCTTTCGCACGCTCATACTGTAATGATGACAAGGACACATCCCGGTACCCAAGAGTCCTGGGGCAGTAACAATTTAACGAGCGATCGGCCGTTTACGAGCCAAGTTGGGCACGTGAGGCAACATTATACAGCTCCTGAATTGAAGATAATTCGGTTTATTAATTACTCGGTATAATTTCAGGTTTGTTTATGACATCATCACGAATCTGTTATCCAATGCTTACTTTGATCTCAGCAACATAGATTCATGCTAATGTACTCTGTATTAATAAAGCAATTTCAAGCTTGGAAATTACGACAATTGGTTTTGCTAGTATATTGTATTTAGAGTACCGTTGAGGTTTTTCCTGGAGAGTTCAGCATGGGGTTATTCAGGAAAGGTGTGAAAAGATTCCTGAAGGGTCGGCAACGCGCGAGCAATATCCCTGGGGTTGGAAGCGTTCATAGGCAGCGGTAGCCGCTTACCATCAGACGGATCGCATGCTTGTTTGCCACCCGTGTGACATAAAAAAAGTCTCTCACCGAGTAGACAAAGGGAGAAGAACGCCGGTTCACACGCATCAGTCTCTTTACACATGCTCTCCGGTTTCAAGTACTCTTTGACATTCCTATCCTCAGTGTTCGAACAATTTGATAGCCGTCTAGTCTATTGGTTACAGCCTTGCGAAACTTGAGGCCGCGGATTCGATTCCCGCTTAAGGCAGATATTTGTGTGATGAACACGAGTAGTACCCAAGTAGTATACGGTGTGTGGGTACTACCTATACCACTTCTGCCTACCCCTTCGGAGACCCTTGTGGGAAGGCGTGAGAATATATTAACGAGTATTTGTACCTCTTGTCTAGTCTAGTCTAGTCTTGGAATTATTAATGTATATATCTATATAAGTAAATATACCGCCGTCTGTTACCATAACCCAAGCTTTTCTTAATTTGGGGCTATGTCAAATTGTATAGTATTGTCGTATACTTACCTACTTAATATAAATAAATCCAATTCCGCAAAGCTAGGTGTAAAAAGGTATAAATAAATGAATTATGTATGTCTAGAATTTGTGTGCAAAATAAGCTTAGAGAAAGCTGATCTGATTTGAATGCCTTTAATAACACTCATATATTTTTTACGTAACTTTTCCCAACATTGGCGGCGTTAACCGCATACCATCAAGCGGACCACATGCTTGTTCGCCACCTCAGTGGTATAAAAACATTTATAATATTTTGTATGTGATGTAAATATTATGTTATATTTAATACGTCTTCTTATTAAACTTGTAGTATTTTTCAGTTACACTCATCATAATAATTATGATACTTCATTATAACACATATCATCACGCCAAGTCCCTAACGGGGTAGGCAGAGAGTATAGAGCGCCAGTTCTCTCTAGACTTACATACCTCTTTCGCTTCGACCACATTCATCAGTGTCCTTATACATGCTCGTTTTGAGAACTCTTGGCATCCCGTCCTGGATCGTCCGACCGATTCATTAAAATGTATTACCTATTACACACAAAAATATTACAACCAACTTTAAGTAAATTCAAGATTAGTCACAAAAACCAAACTTGAAAATTCCTAAAGCTGGTATTCACTTTGCATGAATCTCATAACTGCCTCTTGAACTGGTTCGCGTGCGCATAGCCAAACAAATTGCAATTGTTCGACTAGTTCCGTACTCTTGAAATGCAAACAATATGTACAATTGTTTTGACATTCTTGTTGGTACAGTATTGCTAGCTAATTAAGCTAGGGATCAAATACTAGCTTACTGTACCTATGCTTTCTAGGTATTGTATAACGTTAGTATTGTATTCGCCAGAATGGTATTACTTCTAGTATTTGATGTTGACTGTATGAGAACTACACACAACCGACCAATGTTCCGTCCTCGCCGGCGAGGCTCGACGCGAGTAAGCCGTAATGTTCCCCCCCCGACCACCGCTGCAAACGCCGGCTCGCATCGAGCTAGAAGCGCAAATCCAGCCCCTAAATATTTTATTAAAAAAAACCTGCCCGGCTCCCTTGCTCACGATCCAGCAAGGCTCTAAGCAGGTTACGTACCCCACAGGGGTGCCCTTAGCTGTGTTGCTTAGCACATTAAAGTTTGGCCTAGGTCTCGCCATTGCCCGGCTAAGTAGCAAAAGTTCCCGGAACTCACGCTACGAGAGACAATACAAAAAAAAATCTGTATGAGAATTATCATCATACATCAGTTACAGACCTCTTTCGCTTCATCTCCATTCATCCGTCCCTTCATACATGCTTGAGAATTCTTCTTGTTCCTATTGACTGTCCAATAGTGGTCATCCACGACCTCTTATTCATCATAAATTCGTAATGTACATTAATATAATATTAGTATAATGTTCAAACAAACGTAAACTTAAACGTAAACTAACCCTTCTTTACGAGAAAATAGATACCCTTCGATTCGATATATACCCTTATAAACGATTATTTTCAGGTGGAATGACGGTGGTGACACCTACAACCATTCTAGTTACATTGGCTACTAACTTTTGCTTTTTATACGGTATTATGTCTCGTAACAGGTGTCGTAATTCTTGCTCTGATATTAGAAACGGATGCAAATGAACAGATAATTTTGGAGGATACATGCTACCATAAATGGAAGGGTGGCTGAATATGAAATGAAATCAATCGCTGAATAATTCATATAACAACCTTTATGTAAATGTAATGGAAGTTTCCTTTTATTTAATAGCAAAGACCACCAACCAAAGCGTTATTATTTATTTTCAGGTATTTATCCATATAGACTTACATACCTCTTTCGTTTCGTCCACATTCATCAGTCTCTTCATACATGCTCGTCGGTTTCGAGTACTCTTAACGTTCCCGTCCTTGAGCGTCCGATCGATTTGATCGAGGTAGTTGGAACGTGGTCTTCCTCTGCCTCTTCTTGCACACACTTTTGCTTTGTGTATCTGTTTCGTCAATCTTTCTTGTTAGTAACAATATTCTTATTAACTATATATAGTAAAAAACAGGATTTAAAATGATATAAACAAATTATAATTATATAAACCTGCATACGTCTGAGAAGAAATTCAAAGGCGTATGTATAGTCGTGCTTGAGTAACGGCGATGGACTCGCCATCTGTCACGTTGGCACCTAATATACCTCTGGCGGAAAGTGGGTGTGTGGGTATTACCTATTCACCTCTGCCTACCCCTTCGGGGACCCTTGTGGGAAGGCGTGAGGATATATATACTCAGAGACAACCCGTGTCTCGCAGTCCACTGTCCCAAAGTAGGTCCATCAACCCTTCCAGCTATAAATACAGAACACCGTTAGGGCTGTCGCTGACGCACTCGCTATTTTTCTATTACTAAGTAGACATTCCAATAGCTCAATCTAAATTGTATTGTGGTAGGTCATTTTATTTTGTAACATGTGATCTGCGCTCACACCTATGTGTATATTATACATATTCATAAAGAAAACAATATAACACAAAATGAATTTTAAATACCGGTTTATATAATACTACGTATTTCAAAAATTGTTATATTGGTTCGGACATAAAATATGTAAACTATGAATGAAGAATGATTGACGAAACATATACAATACGAAAGTGAGCAAGAAGAGGCAGAGGAAGACCACGTTCCAAAAACCTTTGAACCGTTTACTTTGCTCTTGTTTGAATTTGGTAATCTCGGGAACAATTTATATGATTTGAAAGCTTATTTTTGTATTAGATAGCTCGTTTATCGAGTAATGATTTTTTATACACAGTAACATTATTATGCTAATACCAAAGGGAGCGAAACAACCGCATTTAACGCGTGTCGAACCAACGTATACAACTTCTTTGTGTAACAACTTCTAAGTAGGTATATTCACGCCATTCCACAAGGGTCCCCGAATAGGTAACACCCAACACACCCTCATTTTGACGGAGCCCTATGTAGGTGCCAACGTTTCGGATGGCGACTCCATCGCGGGTTCTTAAACATGACTGCATATACCATCTTCCTTTACTGTTATTTATCGCTGTACATACGTTCAGAAAATACATTGGTACAGAGGAGATTCGAACATGCAATGTTTGTACTGCAGGCGACTACTTCACGTTAATAACGACCATGATCAATATTATACGTCAAAGTTAAGCATATTTGATACAGTATGCTTGCTGTAATTCCAACGTGGAGTTTCAATTTCAAGCTTATTTCACTCGGCTTTTCGAACAGTGAATTTTCCGCAAATGTAAAGTAACTGTGCGTACGTAATTCAGTTTCGAAATTGATTGGAGTTTTACAGTAGGTACTCTGTATTTATTTTCAGTGCAAGTTACATGAATAATTTGAACACCTCGTTATGCCAATGTGCATACGAATATGTTCGTGTGCGAATTATTCGTAAGTTCGATACTGTTCAATTGAAGTTTAGATAAAAATTCGTAATGGCTTAGAAGGAGTTTCTATTAAAAAAACGTTTAGATTGTGGAACTAAGTATCCGTTGAGTTTTAAGAAATTACCACCCATATTTTCTTCGAATGTTGCAGGGTTGGCAGATTCCCTTGTCTTTACTGCATAGGGGCTTACAAACTAGTGGTATAAAATTTTGCAGTAGCACACCGATTGGTATACGATGCGGGATCAAATGCAAAATTATATAAATCTTCACTTAAAATTGACAAATATTCGTACAAATTTTCACCCCCCATTTTATCCCCTTGGGGGTAGAATTAATCAAAATCCTTTCTTAGCGGACGCCTACGTCAGAAAATCTACCTGCATGCCAAATTTCAGCCCGATCCGTCCAGTGGTTTGGGCTGAGCGTTGATAGATCACTATGTCAGTCAGTCAGTCTCCTTTGAGTTATATAGATATAGATTATTATTATTTATTTATTTATCAGATAACATGATCCATTTACATTTGATTACACTATTACATACATTAAAATTATAAGGCGTGAGAATTCCCACAAGGGGTCCTGAAGGGCTAAAGTAATTCCTATTTGGATCACACGTTTTGAAATTTAATATTAAGCCGTATGAGTATTTGACGGAAACACCGACACGATCCTTAATAAATAAATATACATTGCATTTAGCGGTACATTAGTATGATCACTCAGTTACGCAAGAAATGTGTGTCGGACATTACTTGTTAACTCCCGGTACTAGAGTAGTACTAACACTTGTAATCTAGAACATTTTCACCTTCGTTTAGCTCTATAGCCAACGGGCGCTTGCAATAGCATATTTTCCGCGCTATTAGTAATTACCATCCCTAGCTTGAGTCCCGGGAACTGCTGAGAGATCGATGGCGAGACCAAGAGGGACCTCCAGCCAGTCCATTTTATACTCCCAAACTTACCTAAAATTGTAAGTTTACACACGTACATTGTCAGCATTTTTCTTACGTTCTATTTTCAAAACAGTTTTTAAATAAAAAAAAACTCCAGTAGCTTATTGCTGCGGATATGATAACACTAACATTATTATTATTATTTATAAGAAAGCATTTTCTCCATTCCTTCGTTCTTAACTGACTCGTTTCATTCAGGATATATTTGGGTACCAACTTGACAGATGGCAAGGTTTCCAGAGTCCCTATGGCAAGTCTAATTTTAGTCAGGATATTTTCTCTCATTGATAAACTTTCAATGTGAAAAGGTAGGTATCAACATTGACTTGACTTTTTATGTAGGGAAAGAGAGTAGAGCGCAAGTTCTCTCTAAACTTGCAGACCTCGTTTGTTCTTCATACATGTTTTCTAGTTTCGAGTAGTTCTGACATTCCCATCCTTGAGTGTAAATCATGATCATGATTAATTTATACTTACTTATATTGATGTTAAACAAAAGCAATTATAATGTATTTATAATTATGTATTTTTACGTGCGTATATATAAACTGTAGGAATTTTATTATAGAAATGTTATAGTGCATGGAACGAAACGTTCACGCTCTGTGATTGGTGCGTTTGAAAATAATATAAAACAATGGCGTGTCGATTGTAAGGCGTCCAAAACGAAGGTGAACAAAAGAAAACTGTGGCTGTTGAAATATATTATTTAAACTGCATTCGTAGCAATTATTTCCATCCTAAATTTTGGGCATATATGTATATGTATATATCAAGTTATTAATCATGTAATCGATACATGGAACCAAAAGATAACATTACTGAGGAAATGAGATGAGGCTCGTAATTTAAAAATGTGCGTTTGTTATATAATAATACCATATGTGTGGCGCGGCTTCACTCGCGAGAATTTCACTGCTCCAGTATCGTGGGCAGTATAGATAGTGCCTTCCACGAAGACACGCCCCACCATTGTCTAGTCAATGGGGTCGCGGAATGCAGGGAGTATGACCCGAGTGTATTAATTGTAGTGTGTGTGTGCACTCATAGGTAATCAGTGTGTACCGACAATACTCTAACATTAGTGGAGGGTTGCTCACTTAACACCCTGTAAATTATGAGGAAGAATAGGGGGGCGCGCGTCTTCTTGGGTGGCACTCTCTATAGCATAGCATGATGCTATTACCTTCCTCAACGAGCGCACCATCTAATTCAAATATTTCGTTCCTGAGAAAAGTGTGTTAAGAAAAATATAATTTTTATATCTACGAGTGAAATTCGTGATAATATCGGTCCAGCGTTTCAAGATAATATAATATAGTATATACATAAGTAGTAAAATATATATACAAAATTATTATTTTCAGTTTTTCCGTTATAAGATTATCCGGAATAAATATACAGACAGAGAGACCGACACAAACATTTTGTGGTTTGTTGTTGTTATAAGTACCGTAAATAAAAATCATATTATGCATTAAAAAAAATACAGTACTTTTTATATTACAAACAGACAATTTAATAAAATTTATTGATATAGAAAAAAATTGTCACTAGATTCACTCACTAATAATTTGATTAAAATTAATGAATAATTTATAGCGGGTATTGGTTTCGAGATGAGCATGACCCAACATAGAAAATGTTCTCCAGTTTATCCAATTGAGGGATTCTTCCTTCATTGAAATACGTCGCTTTTCATGAGTCGATACCAACAACTGGTAACTCGAAAAACTAGTAGAACGAGTAGTAGGCTTAAATATTTAAGGCATTTCTTTTGTATGAGCGAGTATACCCAAATAATATCCATGTATGTTTTGTACCTAATTTTAATATATTTAGTAAAATCGATATTGTCTTTAAAAACAATAAATGACAGTTAGGTTGTTTGTGTATTTATTCAATTTAAAATAGTAGTTAAATAATTTTTTTAAAGCATAAAGATTTTCAGTATAACAATTATAATTTGTTTATTGATGTTTCAATATGGCCGAGTGATTCGAGTTGCCTGTAACACAAAGATTGCATGCTCGGATCCCGACTGCTACAATGAGCCATAGGTACCGCGAGCTTTGAAGAAAGCTTTGAGCGGTGAAGAAAACATCGTGAGGAAACCTGCATACGTTTGAGAATAAATTCAAAGACCTGTGTATGGCCGTGCTTGGGTAACGGTGATGGACTCGCCATCTGTCACGTTAGCACCTAAAATATATCTCCGGGGAAAAGTAGTTGTGTGGATACTACCTATACACTTCTGCCTACCTCTTCAAGTCGGATAGCGTTACGAAACATTATACTCTTGGAATTGTTTACGAGCTTACAAGTAAATTAGTCGCCAGAAATCCACAAAAGACAAGGCGCCATCGTCAGTTCAAAATACATATTGTATTTTAAATTGTTCCTCGCATATTTCAGATAATTATCTCAAATTCACAACGCCAGGCATTTGGCGTGCACGGAGGGCGGATCGGTTTATTACTGAAGCTTAACATTCAAGCTGACGCGCTGAACATTACAGCTGAAAAGCTTCGTTTGTTATCTACTTTTAGTTATTTGGAAATGCATTTCAGACTTTTGGAACAATTCATACTTACCTAATGCACTTACTTTGAGGCCTTATGGTATAATATTGTAGAATTGTGTAAAGTATGTTATTTAATTATAGGTGTAATTAAATTTCAGTATTTAAGTGGGTGTGTGGGTATTACCTATACACCTTTGCCTACCCCTTCGGGGACCCTTGTGGGAAGGCGTGAGGATTATTATAATTTGTGTTTTTGTTTCTTTTTCATCATTGATAAGTGAAAAAGCCCCATAAAACCATATTTCAGAATGAATACTAACTTATTTAATAATATTTTAAAATGGTAATGCGCAACGACCTATTGAATTTTCATAAATAATAAAGTAAATAATGCATTAAATTGTGTGCCTTGGAGTTTCTTCTCAAAAGTATGCAAGTTTCCTCTCGATGTTTTTTTGTTGTGTATATAACGATGTCAATACATTTTGATACAGAAATAAAACTATATTTATTTATCTAGCTTGTACCGATAAATGTTTCGTATAGGTGCCATCCTTGGGATTGTGTCCCCTGGACCATCGCTGAGTAAAGTTACTCACAACAGGACAAGTGTTATACAAGCTTAAAATATTCATAGCATTCGCCCTAGCTATATTGGCATCCTCATTCAAATATGAATTTATAAATGTGAGAATTACGTCCAAAAACTGATTTAATAATTAGCTGCTGGTGTTGCGCGCACGCATCGAATAGATATAAGATACGCGGCCGGCCTCAGAAGTTCATACGATAGCTGCGCAGGAGTCGAGCCGCAGCTTCGCGAGTGGCTAGTGAATAGTGAAAGATGCGTATCACGGTTAGTTTAACTTATATATTATAAAGTGATTTTTGTGATTAAAATATTTATGTGAAATAATAATTCATAGTTGCCTGGTGTTTCAGCAGCTACCTACAAAACTAAGGGAGTAGATTCTAGCCCCGGTGATCTGTACCAATGAGCATGTTATTAAGTACCTCGGTTTCTTACAACTTAAGCTTTTTAGCGTTTTCCTTTAATAAATTAAAAAAATCCCTTAAATAAATTTGCATACGTCCCAGATGACGTCACAAAATCGCATGCAATGTCGATTCTGAAGAGAGAGCACAATGTGGGTGTTGATACACCATAGTCTAGCTCTCGGGGACCATAAAGTGCGCTTTATATAAGGGACAAACCTTTCGCCGGACAATTTCCGTTTACATGTGAAAGCGTTTTCAGTTACCACACGCTTGGCAAAATATTTTCAGCGTGGCAATCTGTTAATATGTGTTTTTAATTTGCATATTTTAATTACTGATTGACTGGTTGTATTACACGTTGTAGTTAATTAATTACTTAATTTTATGAATCTCT